>NQIM01000041.1:0-146890 GCA_003426235.1 Xylaria polymorpha | reverse complement strand
ATTTATTATAAATATTTTTATTTAAAATATATAAATTTAAAATATAATATATTTTAAAAAATTAATAAATAGCTTTGTTTTTATATTTTAATTAACAATTTTATTACTAATATAAATGTATTTAATATTAAAATTTTATATATAATAGTGTTAAATTATTAAAAACTATACTTATTTATTTAAAAAAAAGCTTTTACTAAATATTATATTTTAAAAAGCTTTTTATATATTATTAAATATTAAATTTATTAAAAAATTAGCTTTAATAGTGTTTTTTTTATTAATAGCAATATATTATTACTTATTTTATTTATAAATTAATTAAAAATATAAACTTTGTTTATTTTAAAAAATATTGCTTTATAGTTTTTTAAAAGCTATATAGTATTAATTATAAATATTAATTAATAGCTAATAATAAATAAAATCCTATATATTTATAAATAAAAAAAGACTAATTTAATTAAATAGTAGAAAATATATAGCTTATATTAAAAAAGCGATTTTAATAGTTATTTTAAATATTTTAAATAATATTAGTAAATAATACTAAAAATTTTAATAGCAATATATTAGTTATTTAAATAAATAAAAAAATATTAGCTTAACGCAATAATAAATTATAATACTTATAGCTAAATTAAGTAGCTGGGTTATAGGGTATAGTTGGTCTAAGCTTTTGGCAGGGTTCGGCAGTTAACCCCTGACTAGACAATACGAATTTGCACGGATAATGCGGTATTGTGGGTACCTATCATTACAGATACAGGTCGGGATCTTGAGCACTTCCTGGTACTGGTTCTCGGCGGATCATCAACATCCCTGTCGATCAGCAGGCATCTTTTTGAAACGGGGAAAGGTTACCTCGTGATGTGGGCATTGTCGAAGGCGACAAACATACTGCTATTAAATTAACCCCAAAGCGACGCGTATACAACTAAGCTAGACCTAAACTTCAGTTTAACATGCTGTGCACAGAGAATAGCAGTGTTGCTCGTGTAGAGTTCTTTTTGAACGTCAAGGCTTCCTCATTGCCTTGAAACACAACGGAACCATGCTATTGTGTTGCGAATTCATAAATCTACAGTATTCCAAATACCAATTCGCAGAAGCTCAATTCCGCTTCGGGACCATTAAACAACCTCTGGTGATAACGCACCAGGTTTTGTTTGTACGCATAACAAGATCTTAGGCATCATCGGCCATGGCTAGAAAGATATCCTCTAGGAGCTAAAATGCTAAATGATAAACTTTTGATTCTTGATTGCGACGAAATAAAGCCGAATCGGCCCTGCGAACTGACATCTATAACGGACAGTTCAGAAAAATGAATGGCGAGTAAAAATAGCGCGTATTGCAATGCAAATTGCTCAAATGCCGCATTACCTTACCCTTTTCTCCTGTCGTCATGTTCCTGTTCCTGTTTCGACTTCGTATATTCTTGTTGTATACTATCTAGTTATTGGCCTCTACCTCTGCGGTCTTATTTATTTTCGCGCTTGCTGTGTAGATGTGGCCATTACGACCGTAAAGTCACCTTGCCATGACAGGTTCGGGGAACTACGCGATCTGGAGTCATTGGGCTGTTCAAACTTCAGGTCAATTGATCGATCACCCGAAGTGCTTGCCGTCTGTTACACGAGACCCCGATAGGTACCTAACAAGGAGGGTAGTTGAGGGACGAAATTCAATCTGACGACCTCCATCAGACTTTTTAATAAATTCATTCTTTGTTGCCCTCTAGAAAAACTAAGTATTGTATGCTTTCATGGAATGGAGAGAGACTGCCTACCGCATTATCCGTGCAAATTCGTATCGTCCAGTCAGGGGTCAAATCCGGGGATCATAAGGGCGAAGTTAGGCCCGAGCTTTTTTTTTTACGCACTGCCCCCGGATTTTGACCCCTGACTGGACGATATGAATTTGCACGGGTAATGCGGTACTATCTATGTGTTTACACTCTTCATTCATGCATTCATATCTTGGCATTCGGGTTATTTTTTTTTTCGGAGAATTAGTGGACCAAGGATTGCTTTGCTTTATCTTAATCTAACTTCCTTGCAAGATCCGTCCATCTCCCCAAAGCAGTAGAAAGCACGAGGACCAGATTTTCAGTGTAGTTTCGTCGTTGAGCTTAAGGTATACACGTAGAAGGTTAACGTAGGCCAAGCTTGCGTACTATTTTGCCGCTTAAGCCTTAAGGTTATCTAGACGACGGTCTTGACCGAGAAAAAGATAGCTCTAGCAGCGGAGAAAAAGGGGCGGGAACCACTCATGACAGGTGGCAGAGTGAATCTACTGTATACTAACCTAGACCCGAAGAGATTGCCTATTGCTACCTAGGTAGTGTTGTAGAGGGCACGAGGTATAAAGTACTGTAGCACGCCCTCAAGGTTGGGCCTTCTTGGGTTTCTTTGCCACATACTCCGTACTCCGTCCCAATCGGTTTCTTCATACACACTACCTACTCGAGTATGACTCGAGCGGGTACAAACAATTGAGAAGAGGGTATGGAATGAACCCATAGCGGGAACGCTTTTTGCATGAGGCCAGGAGGTGATGATGCTTGTTATGTGGGAGAGCTACGGAGCAGCGAGGAGAATATCAGCCGCTTTTTTCATGATCCCTCCTTATACAAGCTGCCTCTACTTACTTATCCCTTTGGTCAAACCCGACAAGCCCGGTCGCACATGGTTGGGTTTGACTAAGCTAAGCTGCTTTCAGTTCGCGAAACAAGGAAAGAGAAGGTTGAAGGTAAGAAAGCTTACTTCCTCTAGATATTAAGTACAAATCCAAGTCGGCCACGTCTAAGTTCTTACCCGACTACGCGCGATGATATGCATATTCCCTTCCGCCCAATTCCCTAGCCGGAAGGGATCCGCTCTGTCACCTGTGTTTTAAGCTTATTATTCTATGGTTGTCAGAGGCTGAGATGCTACATATAACACGACACATGGTCCATTATCCTGGAGAGGGTAGATATGCATCCGCTGTATTCGTACGCTACTCAGTGTACGCATGCCAAGCCACTACTGCTAGTTAGATGACGGCCAGGGTTGCTGTATGCAGACCAAGACGTATGATGTTTGTGAAATACGGTAGGTAATCCGGATAGTGAAAGGTGCAGCCTAATCACAAGAGGGTGGGAGAAGATTCCCGCTCATCTCCGAAAAGGATGGTCCAATGAGACCCTCTCTGCTCTGGCCGAGTTTCCGGAAGATTGGCCCGAGGCGGAATACATCTCGCTTGGATCCTGGTTGGGTGAAGACTTCGACTCCCGGTTCGCCGACCCCGCCGACCGGCTACAACTATGGAACACTCGTGTGTGCCGTCGTATCTCCGTTCTCGCGTCTCGATCTCGTCGGCCGACACGGCGGTACAGCCCATTATCGATCCCAACTCGTTGATACATCCCGCTGACATCGATGTGGCCGTGGCGACCTTCAAAAGCGCGCGCGAGTTCTGGGCGACGGACGTCATGAAGAAGCTAGTTATTGGCGATGAGATTTACCCAGGCGCCGATGTAGCCAGCGACGAGGAGATTCTAGAGTTGATTCGCAGAAGCTACAACGCCATGTGAGTAACCCCTGCAGACATTTTCTTCCTGTTCTGGCGGCTTCCGGAGTAAAAAAAAAAAAAAAAAAAAAATTTCCCCATTAGAGCAAATGGACGTGTCTTGGGGAGCATGCAGAACTCCTAAAACCTGTGCCGATTTTCCCTAAAAGAGTAATTACTGACTCCAGCGAGCTATAGTTACCACGCGTCTTGCACTAACAAGATGGGAAAGAAGGACAACCCGATGGCTGTAGTCGACTCGCAGGCACGAGTTTACGGCGTGGAGAACCTGCGTGTCGTTGACGCGTCAGCCTTTCCCTTCCTACCTCACGGACATCCCCAATCCACAGTTTATGCTCTGGCTGAGAAGATCGCCTGTGATATCGCGGGCAACTGTGCTCAGCCCCCGTTGTACCCCTTGACCCCCGCGAACTCCACGTATCCCGATCATCCTAGCGGGACGTGCAACAAGAAGCGGCGGCTGTAATCGCGCGCCTTTCATTTGGACGCACAACGACAAAAGCTTCTCATGTATACATTAATAGACATAAAAGTTTAACCCTGGCCTAGGGCTGTCGCTTCTGGGTGACAACGTGAAACTAGGCGTTATGATGTACGATAGGACGTTGATGTTGTCAAGAAGCTGATGAGTTGAAATGGCCATGGCTCAAATTGGGGGAAAGCCTGAATTCTTACCCCTTATTGTAGTTACATATTACCTAGGTAGCGCTGAGTATTACCAGGTGCTCTTACTACCCGAACAAACAGATGGTAAAGGGAACCTGGAGTATGGGAGGAAAACCAGGGATTGGACGAAGTAGATATAAATGCAAATAATACTTTTGTATCAGTGAACTGCGCCCTGACATGACGAAGCTTGGAGGTGACGATACCTGTACAACAGGTGCATTCAAGCCACTGCCAGTGCAGGTAAGGTACCTTAAGGTACCTACTAAAATGGGCCACTCCTGGGGCTTACAGGGTTCTATCAACATACCTTAGTAGGAACGTACGCTAAGCGTGCACTCACTCACACGCACTCAATCCAATGCGGCCCCTATCGCGATTTAAAGCCACGACGCAACTGTTGATTGACATCTCGTGGTGGTGTTTCGTTCAGTGGGCGCCATCTACCACCAAACGGCCCGGTCGTTTCTTAGTCGTGTCCTAGCTACGGCCTCGGCACCTAAGATGGCCAATGATGCGCCCGACGGGGAGACCGTGTCCTCAGCACCGATTGACAAGCGAGAGACGAAGGAGAAGGCTGGGTCGGCGGTACGGGGCGCATCGTTGCTCATTATCCTGCAGATCGCCTCCCGTGCCATTACTTTTGTCGCCAACCAGCTGTTGCTACGGTTCCTAACTGCCCAATTGCTTGGCGTCTCTGCACAGCTTGAGGTCTACTACCTCTCGGTGCTATTTTTCGCACGTGAGAGCTTGCGTGTCGCCGTCCAGCGACAGGGAACGAGCGACGGTGATGGTACCAATCATCGAGAGGGGAGACAAGGGAAGCAAGCTGCAGATGTGACGGACAGCCAATCTGTTGTTAACGTCGCCCACCTATCGCTTGGACTAGGTCTAGCATCTTCGCTGGGCCTCGGCTGGGCCTATTTGCGATATGTCGATGCAGTGACGGCGTCGACTCCATACCTAGACACAGCTCTGCGTATATATGGCCTCGCTGCTCTGGTCGAACTGCTGTCTGAGCCAGCTTTCGTTGTGCTACAACACCGACTACGATTCGGACCCCGTGCCGCGGCCGAGTCCATCGCCACCTTCCTGCGCTGCCTCGTCACATTTGGTGCGGCAAACTGGGGATGGAAGCAGGGCTTGGACTTAGGTGTGTTGCCGTTTGCGCTCGGCCAGCTCGCCTATGGCGTGGGATTATTGGCCGTCTACGTATGGTATGGGACCGGGCTGGCGAGATCTGAAGGATTCTCTCTCTTCCCGCGGCGCGTAGACCGCGACACGACATCGAGCAAGGCGAAGAAACCTCCAACGAGGAATGAAAACTACGCGCTGGGCTACTTCTTTACACCTACCTTCAACTAGCTTCGAGTCTCATGTCCCAATCGCTTGTCAAACATGTTCTAACGCAGGGGGACACATTTCTCGTTTCGATTCTCTCCGACCCGCGGTCCCAGGGCGTTTACGCGCTCGCCAATAACTACGGTAGTCTACTCGCCCGTCTCGTTTTCCAGCCTATCGAGGAGAGCAGCCGGAACTACTTTAGCAAGCTCCTCTCATCGTCCTCAGCCGTGGCAGGGAAGACAGAAGATGAGAGCACAGCTAAAACGCAGCTTCGCAAAGCGCGATCCGATCTCCAAACGCTACTCAAGTTTTATGTCCTCCTCTCCGTCGTCGTCGTCAGCATTGGCCCATATGCCGCACCCCTCCTTGTGCAGATCGTTGCGGGACCACGATGGTCTGGTAGCGGTGCAGGTGGCGTGCTTGCGAGGTACTGTTTGTACATCCCGCTGCTTGCTGTGAACGGTGTTGCTGAGGCCTTCGTCTCATCCGTCGCCACAAAGTCCGAGGTTCATCGCCAGAGTCTGTGGATGGGTCTTTTTAGTCTCGCGTTCGCCATTGCCGGTTTTGTCTCGCTGCGTGTACTCGACCTGGGTGCTGTTGGTTTAGTATACGCGAATGCGATCAACATGTTGTGCCGTATTATATGGAGTGGTGCATTCATCTCGCAATATTTTGGACGGAATGGCGTAGAGTTTGAATGGGGTCAGCTCGTACCTAATGGGTCAGCTCTCTATGCATTAGGCACTGCTACACTCTGGGGAACGCTGTCGAGGGTTGGCATCTCGGTAGGCAACATATCGTCTCATGTCTTCAAAGACCTAGTAATAATCGGAGCCCTCGCAGTGCCTTACGTTGGACTCATGTAAGTTTGGCTCTTAAAGACGCCCTTCTGGGGTTCTATTTTCTTTATTCTACGGAATTTGCTGCTAATCGCTAGTAGTGCTTACTCCGAACGCCGCTACCTCATGGATTGCTATCGCTCGTTGCGTGGCCGTCGTGGCGCATCATGAACCTCGTAGTACTATCCTAGTAATGAATAACATCTGATTGTATTCTCGTACATTCATGCATCTCCCCTGCTAGTGGCTTGATCTAATTGTCGAACGTGATCTTGGTGCCCTTTTGGGACATGTCGACGTCCTTGAAAAAGGCGCCGTATGTGCTGTGCGCCTTCTTCTTGACTGTGGTGCCAAACTTGAGCAGTTCATTCGGTATTGGCTGACCTGCCGCTTTGAGGATGTTGACTAGCCTGCACAAGAAGTTAGTAGCCTGTGGTAGGTTATAAGGCTTATTCGAAGGTATACTTACTCTCCAGAGTGTGCCTTGTCATGTTCTGTAAATAGGGTAAGGGCTTGACCTGTCTTGCCGGCTCGTCCTGTACGACCAATCCGATGGACGTAATCTTCGATGGTGAGTGGGAACTATAAGATGTTAACTCGCCGGGGCAATGAGAGGGGACGGTCAACTGGAACGGAATAGACTACACATACTGTGACGTTGATCACTAGTTTCACCTCGGGTATATCTAGACCACGAGCAGCCACGTCTGTGGCCACTAATACTGGTGTCTGACCCGACTTGAATGCTTCGAGACTTCGCGTCCGCTGCTCCTGTTTCAAGTCGCCATGAATACCAACGACCTTGATACCACGCTGCTGCAAGAAATTCTCGACACGCGTGGCCTCTTTTTTATACAGGCAAAACACTAAGACTCGCTCGTTCTTTGGGTGCGCTTGGAGAAGTTGCAGAAGTCGTCCTTCCTTAGCCCACTGATCCACGACCTCGACACGTTGCTCAATCCTCGTGTTCGCTTGAAGGTCGCCGCTCTCGTTGCCACCAATTTGGATTCGAACAGGCGAAACCATGAATGACAAAGCCAGGGCTTGCACACTCTGTGGCCAGGTCGCTGTGAACATGAGTGTCTGACGTTCCTCCTTCTTGGGTGTGCAGCCAATAATTCTCTTGATATCGTCCTCGAATCCTTTGTCAAGCATACGGTCTGCCTCATCAAGCACCACGAACTTGGCGTTCTCTAGTTTGATAGCACCCTCCTCCAGGAAATCCTTGAGTCGACCAGGAGTGGCGACAATGATATCGGCTTTTCGGAGGAGGTGTCTCTGGTCATCCTTGGATGCGCCACCGTACACGCAGACTGTCTTGAGCCCGACAAGGTCGGCAAGTTTAGAGAGTTCCTCATTGGTCTGCATGGCGAGTTCTCGTGTAGGCGATACTACCACGGCACGTATCCTGCCGCCACTCTTGACCTTGGGCATGTCGAGTACTGCGTTGACGAGGGGAAGGCCAAAGGCGATTGTCTTGCCTGAGCCTGTCTCTGCGACTCCGACGATATCTCGTCCCGACAGTCCGAATGGCCACGATGCGGCTTGAATGGGTGTCGGGGTTTTGAACGCGGCGAAGGGGTTCTTTGCTATTAGAGTAGACGGCGGTAATTGTGAGAATTGCATGATAGGTGGCAGAAGCTCGTCAGAGAGAGGATCGACGACCGTGATCTGGTGAGTGCTCAGGAAGCTCGCGATCTCAGACTGGGGCACTGAAGTGGGCGCTGTGTGGCCATTTGTAGCGTTCGAGACAGCAGGCTCGCTATGCCCGTTGGCTGACTCGTTCGACTCTATATTTTTATTCGAGTTTTGCTTCTGGCGCTTCTTCTTGTCTTTCTTGTCCTTTTTATCCTTCTTGGACTTCTTCTCCTCGGCTGGCTCTACACGCTCGCTGTCGTTTTCTTCCTCATCTTCTTCTTCGTCTTCGCCGCCCTTCCTCTTCTTCTCCTTCTTTACTTTCTTCTCCTTTTTGTTCTTCTTCACCTTGACATTATCCTCGTCTGGTGTGGTGGTTGTATCTTTATCTTCGGACGAGATTGGTGTCGAAACGGCTGAGTCGTCATCCTGCACTTTCGCCTTGCGATTCTTCTTCTCTTTCTTGTCCTTCTTGGACTTCTTTCTGGGGAGAGTCGCCTCTACGTCGGCATCTTCGAGGAGGTGTTTTGACATATTTACAAAGTTAAAACTGGTCGACTAAGCTGGGCGATTAATTACACAATCGACAAGACGAAAAGTAACTCTTAATGTACCTAGGCAATAACCTTAACAAGAAAAATGCCAACTGCGAAAAGTAAGATGGGTCAGTTTGCGATAAGATAAAGATAACGGTGAGGATAATCCCACAATGTGGGGCCGATAACAGGAAATCTCATGCCGTGGGGCTTCAAGGTTGTCACCTATTTTACTATGTGTCCCTAGGTATGTATGGCCCTGAGCATGAGTACAGAAACTGTACACATCACGTAATACATCTCCCAAACTCGACTACTTTAAAGTTAGATAGAGTAGCTATATAAAATCTGAAAATTTAAATCAAATCTTTCAAAATAATATTTTAGAAAACAAGCTAGTTTTTAATCATCTACGTGGTGTTATTGTGGCTGGCATAAGAATTTGCGAGGTCTAAGGGTTTGGATACAAATTCATTAGCATCAGAGTGCACCCAAGTGATTTGAATACGTTTCATTCGTATAATGATACAATTTAGTGACTATGGTGCTTTTGTATGTCTTAAACCATCAAACTGACAAAGACCGCATCATATTCCGTAACCCTAATCTCAGAATACTCCTTACGCTCTAACTCCGGATTCGTTGTTGTATGGGGTGTTCATGAGGGAGGGAGATGGTCACAGCTCTCCGGTTTCCCCGCCCGTTTATCGACGTTCCACCAACTGCTTTTGGATCCCATATGCTGCACGTATCAAATACAAAACACATTTACCATTGACTTAGTTAGGTTTTAGAGGATTCATGCGGCGGTCGAGGCAATCTCACTAACCCCGGGCAGCTTAGCCCCAGTGCCGGCCAGATTTGTCGGGCGGGCATGAGGGTTTTTGGTGTAGTAGTTGGAGATAGCGGATTTTATGGCATCCTCGGCTAACATGGAGCAGTGTACTGCGCAAACGTTACCGAGTGATCATCATACACAATTGCGGAGAACAGAAAACTCACACTTGACAGGGGGTAGGCACAGCTCCTTGGCAATCTCGGTGTTCTTGATCTTGCCGGCTTCCTCCAGAGTCATGCCACGCACTAATTCGGTCAGATAACTTGAGCTCGCAATGGCGCTGCCACAGCCGAAGGTCTTGAACTTGACGTCGGAAATTCGGTTGTCGTTGGGGTCGACACGGATCTGGAGCTTCATGACGTCGCCACAGGCGGGCGCACCGACCAACCCTGTACCAACATCAACGTCATTCTTCTGCATTGAGCCGACATTGCGCGGCTTGTTGTAATGATCCAAGACTTTCTCGTGGTAGGACCGGCGTGTGACATTGGCGACTGGGCTGAGGGTTTGGCGCATAGCAATGCGAGGAGCCGATGATGCCACTGCTCGGCGCGCAGTGTTGGCAAGCGTCCGCGACAGCATGGTGATGGTCCTGTTGAGATATCTGGTCGGGAGGCCTTTCAGGGATTAGAGTGTTGGTGGCGTCCCTGGTTCTGCGTATGAACCAAGATGTGGACGTTGGTCGGCCAAATATTTGTTCAAAATATCTCTCGTGGTTGATATAAACGAGAGGAGAGCGCGTATTGCCGGCGTGTTGAGTGTACGTAGGTGTGATACGTGTGGTATGGTGATGATAATGAGGATGGTGATGATAATGTGGATGGTGAAGGAGGTAAAATAGTGAGGAAGGAATTATTAATAAGGGCGCAGTAGGTAGGTAGCTAATAGCTTTGTACCTATTCTTTGGCCGGCGATCTCGGTCGCAAATGATGGAGTTGGACCCTTGTGGCGAATCAGAAAGCCCCATGAGCCTATGATTTCATCGTCTCGGAGTTGATTTTACGCACTGTGTTTTGTTGCTACGGGCTCTCCTCTAGGCATAATTGATGCAAACTAGGGGGCTTGGATCAGCACTTTCAGGCTATTAGGCCTCGTTTAATTTACCCAGGTAGTATTTGAGTGCACTGTGCGTGAAGAAGGGGGGCTCCTCTTGTCTTATCAGATCCGATCTGAACCAAGCCCAGCCAATGATACCTCGGATCCGAGAAAAACCCGAGCTTTCTTCTCCGAGCGGACGCATATGCCCGCCTAGGTACATCGCAGGGTAGGTACCTTGGTATTGTAGCCTGCAATGGTGGCACCTGCTAATGCGGGGCAAGGCGGTACATACAGTAGGTACACTACAACCTTAAGCATTGGACCGTGGACCCGCAAGTAAGTACCACTGCCCCTCCCAGCGTGGAAAGATCAAGGCGGGGTGACCTGACGCAGCTACCTCTGAGGAACCTACAGCTTCAGCTTACCTCTGCCGTCGGATTACATCACCTGTAAATAAAGCGGTACCTGAACCCATCCGACCCCTCGTTGGCTGCCTGTACCTCAGGTCACCTGTATTTTACTCGGCTAAGGCAGGTACTTCGCATACCGCTCCCTTGGGCAACACCTATCAACACCAACAAACAACAATAATCGTCGCCCTGACCATACTATCCAAAAACAAAACGCCGCATCACAGATCCCTAACAAGAGGAAAACTTCCCCTTCCCGCCACCAACCCAGCTCGGGGTACTGTCCAGCAGCCCCAGCAGCATATCTATTTGTGTCGTCCGTCATGGCATGCCCGCATCTGGAGTCTCTCTGTATGTGCCTGCATGCGCACACTTACTGTAAGAAGGCACGTACACGATATACTAACTGCTTGCACCAGCTCTGAGCCCACCCACGCCAGCACAGTCTGTTTATCGCGAGGATTGCACACAGTGCTTCGACTCTATTGTATGTCTTCGCTTTCCTCTGTTCGGTTGCTTCGCCGACGCTCTCTCCAATCATCACCGCGGCGGGCTTCTTTCCCTGACTGGTTGTAGGACCATCCGGAAGGCCTCGACGTCTGTCTCCAGTGCTTCAACGGTGGATGTGTCGGCGAGAGGGCACATTCCCAGCTTCACTATGTCACTAAAAGCCATCCCCTCGCGTTGAACATCCGTCGAACTCAAAAACGAGTCGTCAAAGATGAGCCCCCCGCCAAGATAACAAAGTTGGCCATCGCCGCCGAGACCGAGGCCGATCGATATGACATCGCCACCACCGTCCGATGCCATGAGTGCGCGAAAGAGCTCGACAAATCCCACGCCAAGCTTGCCCCTATTGTTGACGGGATTCTCAAAGCCAACACATTTTCCCGTCAAGAGGAGGTCAAAGCATGGGAGCAGGAGATGTCGACTTGCGAGCATATTCTTATGTTACAGCAGGAGACTAGTCGCAAGATCGAAAGCGGCGATTTGGGACATTGCTCTAAGTGCGAGCTGAAAGAAAACCTCTGGCTATGTTTAGTTTGTGGCAATTTAGGCTGCGGAAGAGCCCAGTTTGGTGGTGTTGGCGGCAATTCACACGGGCTGGCCCATGCTACTGAAGCGCACCATGCTGTTGCTGTTAAACTTGGTTCCATCACGCCGGAGGGATCTGCCGACGTTTACTGCTACCAGTGTGACGAGGAGCGCCTGGATAGTGATCTTACGCTGCATTTGGCCCACTGGGGAATTATCCTAGCTGAACAGGTGAAGACTGAGAAGAGTCTAACTGAGATGCAAATCGAACAGAACTTGCGGTGGGAGTTTTCTATGACAACAGAGGATGGGAAGGAGCTACGGCCATTGTTTGGACCTAGCTTGACTGGGCTGAAGAATCTTGGAAACAGTTGCTACCTCGCCAGCATCTTGCAGTGCCTGTTCGACTTGCCTGCATTTCAGGACCGCTACAATATACCCGAAGCCGATCTGCCGATTGTTCTCGACCCAGCACAGGATTTGGAGACGCAACTACGCAAGTTAGCGAATGGGTTGCTCTCTGGTCGTTATTCCGAACCCGATAGCGATGTCATAGCATCAGAGCACTCCCCCGAAATTCCACATCAGAAAGGCCTCGCGCCTAGTATGTTGAAACATCTGATTGGCCGCGGCCATGCTGAATTCTCGACAATGCGCCAACAAGATTCATTCGAACTACTTCAGCATCTCATCAAGTTAATTACGCGATCACAGCACCCAGCTCCCTTTACAGACCCAACACAGCCATTTCGATTTGTGACGGAGCAACGACTACAATGTATCAACTGCAAGAAGGTTCGGTACTCATCGACTGAGCAAGACAGCATTTTCATCGATGTGCCGCTCGAAAAGCTTCCACAGTCCGAAGGGGGAGAAGGCGACGCCTATCAGCCAGTCACACTAGAACAGTGTCTAAACCGTTTCACAGCTCAAGAGGCTGTTGAACTGACCTGTCCTGCGTGCGATAGCAAAATGGGGTTTATGAAGCGAGTTCTGTTTAAAACGTTTCCAACTACGCTTATCGTTAATGCCCGGAAAATGACGGTGGAAAATTGGGTACCACGCAAAGTTGACGTTCCTGTTATTGTAAAAGATGGTCCATTTTCGTTAGATGAGTATCTTTCATCCGGTCGCCAGGAATCCGAAGAATTACTTCCAGAAGAGGACCAATCTGTTGCCCCAGTATTTGCTCCGAACGAGGGCGCGCTTGACCAGCTGATGGCCATGGGATTCCCTCGCAATCGCTGCGAAAAAGCCCTTCATGCGACGGGCAACTCGGACGCAAACGCTGCTATGGAGTGGTTGTTCACTCACATGGAAGATGAAGGCATTGACGATCCATTAGTAATCACATCAACTAGTGCGGGCGGAAGTGATGGGGCTGATCCCGAGAAGATTGAGATGCTTGGTGCCATGGGGTTCAGTGCGCCACAAGCACGCAAGGCCTTAAAGGAGACGAATGGCGATGTAGAGCGAGCGGTTGAGTGGTTATTCAGTCACCCGGACGATCAAGGTGACTTTGGCGAAGAGAGTGGCGCAGCTGTAGAGAACAAGGAGAGTATTCCAGCTGGATCAGCAGCTCTGCCCGCGAATTTTGAGCTACAAAGCATTGTATGCCATAAGGGAACCAGTATCCATGCAGGGTGAGTAGAAGTGACCCTCCACGACCAAGGCGAGACTACTAACACTACTAGACACTATGTCGCGTTTATTCGCAAGCTACTTTACCCCACGGAGAAGCCAAAATGGGTGCTCTTCAACGACGAGAAGGTTGTCGAGGCCGGGGATATCGAAGAAATGAAGAAGACGGCCTACGTCTACTTTTTTAACCGGGTTTAAAGGGCCCGCTACCTGCCCGCCTGTTACGCAAATGCATTATGAAGCGATTGAGTTAGGCATTGGGATTCAAGAGCAAAACGGAGTTGCACAGGTTTGGAGACGGTTTCTAACATGCTAGCATTCACGGGGCAACCAATGTAGGTGGCTCAACCAACAAAACGCTGGAGTAGATACACATGTCGCTGGGTTTGATTTATGTGTATCTAGAGGTTTGTTAGATCTCAATCTTAGAGAAATCTCGGGTATTCAAATGCATATATTGATGCAACGTTGAATCCTACGATTAGTAGCTAGTACGTTGAGCACGTAAGTCCCCGCCATTGTCTTGGTTGTATGGGATCGTGACTCGATGCTTGTAGACAGATATGGCTCATTTACCAAGCCTTGCATACTCCTAAACGCCTCGAGATGACCAAATCCTTGGGAGGCTGTGCTCCCTTTCTCACAACTGATGCTGCTCCCAAAATGTTACAGCTAAGACGACCCGTCACAAGCAAAATCACACAATACATGGTCTCGCGAAGAAAGCAGTAGACATCTAATTCCCCAGACGGTAGCTCACAAGGGTCTCAACACGGTGATTGCTCGTGCTGAACCCGCGCAATTGTACCCGCTCGCCATTAACGATCTCCTTGGCGTCGCTGTCTCCCCATTCGACGGGCACCTCGCTGTCGGCGTCAGCGTACACGAGGACGTTGAAGGTGCAGTCGCCGGCGAGCTGCGGGAGGAAGGTGACGGAGGCGGTGATCTGGCGGAACAGGGCGGCAATCTCGGCCTGGATCTCGGCCTCGGTCTTAGATGGGTCGGCCGAGGACGTTGCAGTACTGTTGTTGTTCTCCTGGCTGCCGGTCGCAGTAGCGGGTGTGTTTGATTTAGAGGATTTCTTAACCTTGGAGGCGAGGATCTGGACGTCGAACTGCCACCGCTCGACGTGCTCACCCGTGTCCTTGTCGGTGACGACGATGACCAACTTGCTGATCTTGCCGTGCTGCATCCACCGATCGAGCTGCGACATGATCTTCTTGATGTAGGCCTTGACCTGGTCGTCGGCAGATACGAGCATGTTCAGGCCATATTTCTTGACTCTATTTATTGGATAAAAAAGCAGCTACGATCAGCTTATGTACTATAGGACAAACGGGCAGGATTTCTGTTCGTACGCTGTGAAGTCCTCGGCTGGGTATACGCCTCTCTGGAACCTATAGGGTGTCGTCAGCTAGCCTAGTCTCGACCTCGGTTGCCGTTCACGCGGACTGGGCATACAGGATGGTATGTATCGAGTATTGGAACTGTATTGGGATGCTTCTGTTAGCGGAAAGGGTACCCTATGTGCTCATGCGTCTCCTATACATGGCCGCCGATAGCTAAGATCAATGACATGGACGTACGAATTCAGCGACGAGCTTTGCGCTTCCCTTAAGGGATAGCTTGTGGACTTTTGACTTGTCCTTTTCTGTCGTAGTTGGAGGCATCTTGAATGGAGATTTCAGGGGATCGATCAATTCGTGTGAATGGATTGGAAACAAGATTGTTGTCGGGACAGATGGGATCAGATGCACTACCACCTGATTTCGCAAATAAATTGGGATTTGTTTACTTTGCGCCGACCTTTTGGCGGGGTGATAGATGTCTTACTCTTGTACCACACCTTATGTACGGTACAGTACCTAGGTCGTGACGATAGGGGTGCCTAACCCCACTGTGGGTTAACCGTTATAGCGGTTGGCCTAGACCAGGCTTCAGGCACAGTATAGAAGTCTCCGGCAGAAAGAAGTGGGTACCCTTCAGTTACGATAAGATAAGAGGTGACAGCGGAAATCAGGTGTTGAGATACCGGTAGCTTGCATACCTACGACAAGGCGATGGACAATTCTTAGATATACTGGGCCAACTTGCCTTAGCCATCCAAACTCCAGTTCAAACTCCAACGCCGTCGCCATCACAGAGCAAATCCGCATGGATGGGTGGCAGCAGTTGTCTGTCCGCCGTCCGCACACGACCATGTCTACGTCAAGCACCTCGTCGTGCATCTTCTAGCGCTTGCTCCCGCGCCTTGCATTCGCTCACACCCTCGCGCCCGCATCTTCGCCCGCCATGGCATGATTCGTCCAGTTGCGCCTCGTCGTGCCGGACATCGTCATCCCGGGAATTGTCCCGGCCATGGAACTTGATAACGCCGCAATCGTCGCACGGCCCGAACAGCCTAACCGCCGGCTCGCATCGCTTCAGCAGCTCCAAAACGGCCGTGAGTGACCTTGAGCGCCGTATCGCGGCCATCCCCCTCGACCGCTTCCGCAATTTCTGTATTGTTGCGCACATCGACCACGGGAAATCCACCCTGTCCGACCGCCTGCTCGAGCTCACTGGCACCATCTCATCGTCGAATGCCAACCGCCAGATCCTCGACACCCTCGAGGTCGAGCGCGAGCGCGGCATCACCGTTAAGGCGCAGACGTGCACTATGATCTACAATCATAACGGTGACGACTACCTCCTGCATCTCGTCGACACCCCCGGCCACGTCGATTTCCGTGCCGAGGTCACTCGATCATATGCTAGCTGCGGTGGTGCTCTACTACTAGTCGATGCGAGCCAGGGCGTACAAGCACAGACCGTTGCCAACTTCTTCCTCGCCTTTGCTGAGGGTCTGAAGATCCTCCCCGTTATCAACAAGATTGACATGTCCGCCGCCGACGTTCCTCGGGTTCTGGAGCAATTGGAATCAACGTTTGAGCTGGATTCGAGCAAGGCCATCGGCGTGAGTGCTAAGACTGGTTTAAACGTCAAAAACCTGTTACCTGCCATTGTGGATACCATTCCTGCACCCACTGGCGATGCAAAGAAGCCGTTGAGAATGTTCTTAGTCGATTCATGGTATGACAGCTTTCGCGGTGTCATCTGCCTCGTTAGGCTTTTTGATGGGACAGTCAAGGCGGGCGACCAACTCGTAAGTTTTGCCACTGGTCGAAAATACACAGTGGGAGAGGTGGGCATCAGGTATCCAACCCAGGTACCACAGACGGTTTTACGAGCCGGCCAGGTCGGTTATATTTTCTTCAATCCTGGTATGAAGAAGATCCAGGATGCCAAGATTGGCGACACCTTTACAACAGTTGGGTCAGAAGATGTTGTCGAGCCATATCCGGGCTTCGAAGAGCCCAAGCCCATGGTTTTCGTCGCCGCTTTCCCTACCGATCCCGCCGACTACACCCGTCTGTCTGATAGCATCAGTCAGCTTGTCCTCAACGACCGTAGCATTACTTTGTACAAAGATCACTCCGAAGCCCTTGGTGCAGGTTGGCGAGTCGGGTTTCTAGGTAGTCTTCACTGTTCCGTCTTCCAGGATCGCTTGCGGCAGGAATACGGCGCGAGTGTCATAATCACCGAACCTGCTGTACAAACCAAGGTTATATGGAGCAATGGTGAAGAAACCATCCACCAAAGCCCTGTCGATTTCCCCGAGGTCGAGTATAGCAAGACGCGTGGGGCCACTTTTTACGAACCCTTTGTGCTAGCCACCATCACGGTCCCAGAAGAATACTTAGGTCGTGCCATCGAGTTATGCGAAGCCAGCCGTGGTGAACAGGAAAGCATCGAGTTCTTCCAGGGCATGCATGTTATTCTCAAATACCGTATCCCTACAGCGCAGCTAGTAGACGACCTCTTTGGGAAGTTGAAGGGGGCTACGAAGGGTTATGCCACCCTTGATTACGAAGATGCCGGCTGGCGAGAGAGCGACTTGGTGAAGCTGCAGCTGCTTGTTAATAAGGAACCAGTGGACGCTATAGCACGCGTCGTCCACAGGTCGCAGGTCGAACGCCTCGGCAGACAATGGGTGGCCAAGTTCAAGGAGCATGTGCAACGGCAGATGTTCGAGGTGATCATCCAGGCGGCCGTCGGGAAGAAGATCATCGCGAGAGAGACGTTGAAACCCTTCCGCAAAGATGTGTTGGCTAAGCTGCATGCTGCCGATATCACTAGACGGAAGAAGCTGTTGGAGAAGCAGAAGGAAGGGAGAAAGCGGCTCCGCGCCGTCGGCAATGTTGTGATTGAGCAGGAAGCCTTCCAGAAGTTTTTAGCCAAGTAGTTATTAGACTCTGCTGACTACTGAATTGTTGGAGACGGAATGCATGTAAATCGATGTAACAACAACGTATTGGTTTAAAGTATGCGATATGAATACTACCTAATCTACTCTTACACCCTCTTCTATAGACAATCTGGTGCATGTGAATTACAAGTATGCCGTTTTCGTACCCAGCTGATGTGAGTTGGACGATGTTTACAAATATTTCTTGAGATCTTCTGTGTTCTACGGACTAACCTAACCTTAGTGATGCCAATTGAAGTGTAGAATCTTACACTTTAGTATTGCTTACTTGCATGATATTCTTTCTAACCCGACGTCGTGCGTGTTGTACACCTTATGGGCTTGTTCAAGTTACCACCTTCTCCAATGTGTATAGGGCATTGTTGGAGGTATACGATATTCCGCATGAAATGTTAACCTTTTTCGGTCAGTAGATACATGGTCGTGTGATGATTTTCCCCAATGCTGTCCCATCAAGCCCCCGCGGCGCAAGCGGCGCACACGCAAAGCACGCCTATATAGGGCCACTCGCTAAGATGCCGCGCATCAAACACAACAACGACTGGGCGGCATGCATGATGACACTACATATGCTGCATGATCTGTTGCTGGGAATCAATCCTGCTCGCCTAACGTCGTCTTGTCTTGCGCGGAACGCGCTGGAAATATATCGTCGGGTTTGCACTTCCGTTTAATGAGGTTGTTTTTCGCCCAAGAGACATGCGCAATATTACATGCCTACTACACCTAGGTACATGTATGTATGTAGGTATGTATGTATGTGTATGGACAACAACAACAACAACAACAACAACAACAACAACTGGGTACCAGAACAAGACCGAAGGTCAACAGGTGCTAACCCCGCCACCGAGCAGGTACCCTTAACCGGCCAGTCCCATCTTCCGAGCTGTTTTATTTTGTACTTAAGGTATGTAGGTAAGAAGGTACATGTAGCTATTGCGGCTGGACCCGGTTAGGCATGTTGCAGCTGTGCTGCAAATACATACCTAGGTAAGGAGCCAGCACGGTTACCTACCTTGGGCACCCAATAGCCTACCGGTAGTTAACAAGCTCGAGAGATTTGGCAGGAATAAAACAAAACGGTGTTACCCCCACGGGGAATCACGCGCGCAGGCGGATATTTTTCAATGAGTCGGGACCCTTGAATTCGTACCATGATCTATCCCTGTTGAAGCATGCCGAACCGCCAGGGTGGATTGGGGGTCAGCCCCAATTTCGGATTTTGGGGGTCAACTTACAGTACAGCAAGGGGGAGGTACCTTAAAGTAGGTACCTTAGGTACCTTAATCAGAGATGGGGATGAGGGGTAGTTAGACGGGTCAGTGGAGTAAGTTCGGGCATCTCCAGAGAGGCGGGGAAGAGATACACCGAAGACCCGGGAAAGAGAGTACCTACCTGGTTAGGTATATGTCTTTAGTCATCGGAAAACTAAAATCAAGCTTTGTCAAGCCTGCCCTCTACTGTAAGCCTGGGAAGATCACACCCGCCTCTAACCCCAGATATCCAGCCTTCTGACTAAGATAGAGAGGAAAGGAGAGGAGAAGAGAGGAGAAGAGAGGAGAGGATAGGACAGGCTTGCGTTTACGTTTGGGGGTTCGGATGAAATTTAGAACAGCCATTCGCAAAGAGTTTCCCGTGTTAGGTCCAAGGGAAATATTCAGCGAAGGTGATTTAGCTTCTCTTAAAACAGCGTCGTATGTTTATTAATTGACCCTAGCATGCCCCTGTTCGATCGTCGGTCGACATCCGTTGGGCATTAAAAATATTGCCTGCCCAAGGCCAGATAATTCTTTCTCTGGGTGTGACAAGTCTTGATGCACAAACACCATTCCAGTCTGCTCATAATAAAATTGGCCTCTTTAATTGAAAATGCCGAGGATTACTAATGTTGTGTACTACCGGGTGAAGCCCAGATGGCTGATGGTCAAGATCACCGACGAGAATGGCGAGTTCGGCTGGGGCGAGGCTACGCTTGAGGGCCATGACCTTGCCGTAGAGGGGTGTCTCGAGGAGATGATTCCCAGAATCGTAGGAAAGGATGCCAAGTTCGTGTCATTCTAATGTTGCTTTTGTTGGTTCACTTAGCTAATCAGGATATAGTGAGATTGAAAATATTTGGCAGCTGTTTTGGAGACATGGTTTCTATAGGGGTGGTCCTGTCTTCATGAGTGCGCTGTCCGGTGTTGATATTGCCTTGTGGGACCTCAAAGGTATTGCGAATAGACCCCTATCAGTTTTTTCGGCATTACTAATTGGCTATGTCAAGGCAAGAACCTTAAGGTGCCCGTATACGAGCTCCTGGGCGGCAAAGTGCGCAATGAAGTTCAAGTGTACTGCTGGATTGGTGGTGATAGGCCCTCTGATGTCGAAAGTGCCGCGTACGTATATCGACTTCGTTAGGTTGAGCGGTACTCTAATTGACCAATCTACAGCAAGGCACGTCTAGCACAAGGTCTAAAGTGCGTCAAGATGAACGCAACAGAAGATCTCAACTGGGTTGATTCCCCGTCGAGTCTCGATGCAGCCGTCGAGAGGCTAAAGATTGTGAAGTCGCTCGGCCTCGATGCCGGCCTGGACTTTCACGGCCGTGTTCACAAGGCTATGGCTAAACAGCTCGCGAAGGCGTTGGAGCCACATCGCCCCCTCTTCATTGAGGAGCCTCTACTGAGCGAGCATCCTGAAGCTATCAAGCAACTTTCCCGCCTCACCACAATCCCCATCGCCCTCGGAGAAAGATTATATACCGATGGGACGTCAAACGCTTCCTCGAGGACGCTAGTATAGATATATTGCAGCCTGACGTCGCCCACGCCGGTGGCATTAGCGAGACCAAGCGCATCGCGACTATGGCGGAGGCTTACGATGTTGCTATCGCGCCTCACTGTCCTTTGGGTCCCGTGGCTTTTGCTGCCTGCGTGCACATCGCTCTTAGCTCACCCAATTTCACCATTCTCGAGATGAGCCTCGGCATGCACTACAACACGGAATCTGGGGATGATATTGACCTCCTGACGTATCTGAAGGATCCAAGTGTTTTTGATATTGGAAGCGGCGGTTACGTCAAGGCACCGACGGGCTACGGCCTCGGAATCGATATCGATGAGGAGATGGTAAAGAAGATCTCCAAGGAAACTCTACCGTGGCAATGCAAAGTATTCCACGGCCCAGACGGGAGCATTCGGGAATGGTAGGCCACACTGTAACGGATTTGGCGTCGTGGGAATGTGGAATAGTAACAAAAGTGTGGACTCTCACTTTCCTATAAATAATACATGTTACCGTCGTGCTAGTGACGGTATATCACCCCAGTCCAGTCACTAGGTCTTCTTTGCAATCTAGATACTCACGAGACAATTACGCCTATATCCATGAAGCGCTCTGCCTCGCAAAGTCGACGTGTCTTTGCTTCATACTAGCCTTAACCGTCGTCTCACAACACGGCCCCCAAGTACTAGGGAAGTTAAGCCAGTCTCAATTCTCATCCGCTGAATCACCCGGAGTCTTTTGAGTATACGGAAAGCTCGGCTAAGTTAGAAAATCATATTGCTGTAGATGTTACATCCAGTAATCGGTTACGACCTGCATGTCGGCCTTCGAACTCAAAAGGGGCCGGATGATCCAAGGCCCAGGGGGTACCTTACCAGCCTGATGCCAACCCCCCACCAGAATAGCACGAGGGGGTCACTTTCAGGAAACGATAACTTGGAACAAGAGGCTCAGGATAATGGTAAGCGAGGATTGGAGTTTGAGGCGTGCCCGCAGCTAGGCAAGCTACTTAGAAGGAGCTCAAGTTCCATGCTCGTGAGACCAGCACAAGGATTAGAGGCACGTATAAACAACTGAAAGTATTCAAGAGACTCATGCAGGTCACAAGACAGTTTACGCAATGCAGTGTAGATTGCCACTATCCAACTTGGTCACCTGAAGGCCGTATTTTACGGCATGGCTCATTCCAAATTACACCGTCTAAACCGCAACGCAAGTAGTCATGGGAGCAAAATGGCATCAGACTATATCACCTTCCCATCCAGCCACCATCCACAGTCAGAATCTCGCCGCTGACATATCGGCATGCCGCACCGGCAAGGAATACGGTGGCCCCCTCGAAGTCCTGAGGGGTGCCCCATTTGCCCGCGGGAATACGTTCGAGAATGCTGGCATGCCGCGCCTTGTCCTGCAACAAGGCCTCGTTCATGTCGGTGGCGATATAACTAAAACAGAAATAGTAAAGAATTGTTAGATATGGAAGGTTAATACTTAAAATGTTGATTGCCTCACCCTGGCGCGATGGCGTTGACGTTGATACCGTCTGCCGCCCACTGATTTGACAGCGATTTTGTTAATTGAGCAACACCGCCCTTCGCTGCGGCGTACTGCGACACTCGGGGTCAGCTATGGCCATTTTGAGCGTTGATATATCAGGGTTTTATGCGCTTCTAGACACGATCTCGACTCAAGGAAGGGATTTTATACTCTAAGACTCGCTAAAAATAACGAGAGAATGGTTTCGATAATTACTTACCGCGGGGACGTTGAGACCTCCTTGGAAAGATACGAGGGATGCAACATTAATGATAGCACCCCTGCGACCCGTAGCGTCCGGTGTCCGTGTCAGGAAGTAGGCTCCGAAATCTCTGTTGAGCGTCCACAGGGCCGTGAGATTAACTTGCAGGACCTATAACGTCAAACACACAAATATCAGTTTTGTACGAGAACAGCACGGCCTGGCTCAGCTCTAGTCGCCAGGAGAGATCTTCACCAACATCATGCCAATCGTTCATGGGGAACACGTGCGCCGGATGCCGTCTCTGAATACCAGCACTAGTGATGAGGATGTCGACGTCGTGGCCGTCATCTAGGATCCGCTTCGTGATAGCCTCCACCTGCTCCTGGGAGCCCATATCCGCCGTGTAGACGAAGGCTTTGCGCCCGAGCGCCTCAATCTTTTGTTTTGTCTCTAGATTCTTCTCGTCGCGCTGGATCAGGATAATGTCGGCCCCAGCCCCTGCGAGAGCTAGAGCCATGGACTGCCCGATTCCTCGGGTCCCGCCCGTGATGACTGCTCGGTGGCCCTCAAGTGAAAAAAGCTTGTCGAGATATGAAGGCATCACGGGGTTGTTGATGGGAATTGGTTATTGACTTAGGTATACGTGCCGAATGACCTATCTAGATAGGGAAGAATAAGCAGGTACCAACCAAACCTTTGGTAATGGTGAGAGGTATGCGGTCGATTTTTATATAATTATATTTGAACAGTCAAACCAGAACAGTACGGAAGTTATGGTATTCGGTAGACTAAATTGCATGCACAAGGTCGATAAAAGAGGCTACAATTTATTATTCCCTACAGTACTTGGACAATAATTATCCGGCAGTAGCCCGAGTTGGAGACAGATTGAGGGGTTTGCGCGAGTTGGGGGTAGTAATTACACTGGAATCATGACGGCCAAGACCTATGTAATAGTTCATAAAGTCAGTTTATTTATATATAAACTTGATACATAGTTAAGCCAAGTGCTAAAACCATAAATATAATTCAACCCAGTCAGTTGTTGTTTACCAACCATGAAAAGTCCAGGCAAGGATGCTTGGTAGGTAGTATAGTAGGATTGGATAAGTATGTGGCAGTACTGTGTGGGTTAGGTACCTGGTAGGAAAAATCACCCGCGTAAAGATATCTGTTGTGGGTCTGCGAACACATGAAATCCAAACATGACCTCCTCATACAGTACAGAACATGCTACACATCTTAAAAGCGCTATTATGTATGAAGAAAGGTCATGTATGATGCAGTACGGTAGTGAGTGATGCAGTAGGTTTCTACCTAGTAGGCATCTATAGGCGAAAACTACCTACTACTTTACCTGCATGCTGCACGTACAGTATACTTACCTTGGTAGGTAACCTACAGTACCTAGCGATGATGTCACATGACCATGCCACTATAAGTAGACCTCCGTACACAGTGGCGATAGTCTAGGCTCCATACCTTCTACAACCCAGAATACAACCACAATACAACGACCATGGCATTGTCCTGACAGATGATGTCCTGGGCGACGATTGCTATTCGCTCGTGCATCCTTGCATTTTCCTAGTTGGGGTGACCGCATGCCCTCTTACCTGATTGGGGGATTGGGGGGAACTGACAATGGTGGGGAGGGGAGCCGGGGGAGGTGGGGTAGTAGGCGGGGTAAAATATTTAATAGCGGGGCCTGGGCGGGGGGCCACTATGAGCCGCTAAGGAGGGGTTCCGTACCGCGGATCCGAGGCGAAATCAGGGCCTGAAGGGTAAAGACTGAGGTGAGCCTCAATTTATCGGCACGCCTTCCTGCTCAGTGGGATATAGAAATTGTAATAGAAACGATTTGGTTACGTAAAAAATAATTTTATTGACGGGAAAATATGAGTTACCAAGTCAGCCGATTTGATAAGAAAGTTATGGATAATTAGCTAGCTCGTTAAGATATTGGATAACCGGATGGTTGTTACTTTTCTCTCAGCCCTACGGTTATAGTACCTGGGTAAAATTGAAAGGATAATACGTCGATTGGCTTCCTCAACAAGTGTTTCTCTATGGAGGTATTCGATACTAAAAAGCAATCCTGACACCCAGTGCAGTCGGCCGTCGTTTTAGAGAATATGTCAGCATTGAGCTCCTACTTATCATCGTTCCAGCCGACGACTTATTTGTACTTATACCTAAAATAAGGAGGATCAAAAGAGTAACTAATGCCGAACGCTAAACTGAATATAATAGTCTTGTCGGCGGTAGTGACTGCGGATTATGTTCTGGGCCAGTGCTAAGGCTGTTCTATCGTGAATTTAGTGAACAGACAATCTAGGCAAGTCTATTGATTCTGTTGTGAATCCGTACCTTCTTCGATGTATATTAAGCCAAATTTATCATATGGTAGCTTTTGTATCATCCCCAATTGAAAGATCAATATAGGCAATTGTGCTTTTGTTGATAATGTTCTTCAGTCAGTCCCTACATGGAACGCCTAGTTAAAACTAGGGCCATAGACATGGCCGAACTTCTATTACCCTATCTAGGGACAGGTATGATACTATACTTGGTAACACACCCTTTAGATTGAAGTTTTTACGCGTGCCTGAACGCGGAAAGGAAGGCGGGGCGCAAATCACTAGGCCAAATCATGACGGTAGTGTATGTTATATTTACATTTTGTATTAGTAACGTAGGCTCTCTCTCTCTCTCTCATATTATTAAACCCTTTCATGTAGTCAAGTTCTTTTCCGTTTCTACCAACTCCGCGAACCCCTTTTCCTGCTCTGCTAGCTTTACGCCTTGTGGCAAACCGCACGGCTTCCTCGGCTCTCCACCGTAGCCAAAGTACCTCTGTAGTGCAACCTTGACAGAGACAAAACCGCCCTGGATAGCCGTCCAGTCTCCCCTCGCCACGATTTTCTGGAGCTCCCGCGCACTATCCTGCTTGCCGGCCTCCCACAGCTTGAACACCTCCAGGCAGGCCACAGGCGCAACGTTACCCAGGCCCCCTATAATACCATGACCGCCGACGGCCAAGGTCTGTACAGTAAAGTCTGCACTGCCGCCAAAGGTCCGGAAATTGGTGCCACTTGTACCGGCAACGACGCGGGCAAGCTTTCCAGTGTTGCCGCAGGTTAACTTGACACCTTGGATATTCGGATGCTCAGCTAGGCTGAGGATGACGTCTGAGCTGAGATCAAGACCACCACAGGCAGCAGGGAAGTTATAAATCAGAACGGGGATGGGTGAGGCATCTGCGACGGCTCGGAAGTGAGCCTTGATGAGGTCGGTTGTTAAAAGACCGCCATAATAAGCGGGAGGAAGGATGAGGACGTGAGTGCCGCCTGCCGCTGCCGCCTCCTTGCAAAGTTGAACGGTCTCTCGTGTGCTCTGAGAACCACAGCCGACAATGACGGGCATGTTTGTATAGCCAGCATTGTCAAGGACGCTGCGAGTGAGTCTGGTGATCAGAATGCGCTCCTGGTGATCTAAATGGACGGCTTCGCCATTGGACCCATGGGTGACAATGCCAGTGACCCCGGCTTTGGCCAGACGAAGAGCATGTTGAGCAGTCGTAGGCTCATCGACTGTGTCTTGCGGCGTGAAAAAAGCGACGGTCGGGACGTAGAACCCCGGTATCAAGGGATATTGAGGGCTTGAGGTGGTACGACCGCCAGCAGAAAATGGTTCAGCGGATGGTGCCATGTTGTCGTTTCTGTTGCAGGGTGGAGAGTGTTTCTTTTCCGGTTGCTAACTAAATGAATAGGGTAGGTAGTTTGAGATGAATGTGAGGGTTTGGTGAAGGGACTATTATGAGCAGATTGAAGTAAGAGACCAAGTTTTTACTCGTCGGCTCTTAGTTCCATTAATAAGGAACCTTCGAAGCCGATACTGCACCAACTCAGACAAGGATCGGACCAGACACCGCGTTAAACGGAGCCGGGACGACCAACCAGCTGACTGATTCAACAACTGGCCGGGCGAATGTAACTGTTGCCTGTCGGACTGACTAGGTCGCTCTCACCAACTCGTAAGATCGTCTGTTTCTCTTCCCACCCCTCCCAGTATGTTCGTCTTCCTTCCTGTTACGATATACGGAGACACCTACCTCATGTGCCTCCTCCTAGTCGCATTCCCTTTCTATGTGGGGGAGGGTCACTCAAGCTGATGAGTCCCACCCGAGTATCACTCACAATTCGATGGTCTAGACTAAGTATGTAGGTAGGTATAAACCTTCTAGGTAGCCTTAGCGGATACATCAGCATGGTCAACCCTCGCATCCGAAAACGTTGTACTTGGATATCGGTAACTTGTAACTCAGTGTGGATATCAGGCATCACCTACCTACGAATAACAAGATGCTCCTTCATCAGAAAGCTTTGGCTTTCACTTCTTCATTCTTCATAGTACCGTCGGCGAGTTTGGTTTCCCTCCCCACGTGTCATGCCCCTACTGTGTTAAATCTGGGTAGTTCAGTGAAACGGGTGCAACGGTGACAGGGATCTTCTGCACGAGCAGGGATCTTTTAACACCTAAAGAGAAAGGAGAAAGGTCGATTGTGACCCCCACGGAACCATTAACTGACAAGCTGCAGAGAAGTTCCAGCCAAAGGAAGGTTTCCCCATCCGTCTCGAAAAATTGCAATGACCCGTCCGAGACAGCAATGAAGCCGGTTCTACATACACGCACACTAGTACCTAATCTCCGAGAATAAGGCATCACCTAGGCTTTTCCGGGTATGGTAGCACATCCGTATGGTTTTTTTTACTTTACGGATCAGCAGGCCAGATCATCTCCTCGCTGTTCACTTCGTCGCTTTATCATTAGGTGATCTCGGAGCCATCTAACTTCCGATATCGCCCAGCCCCCTTAAGCACGATGCCCTTGTTTGACACTTGTCTTGGCAGTATACAGATCGTAGGTTGATGTAGTGCTCGCTCGTCCTGTCGGGAGCTCTCTCGCTCAAGCCCCCAAATAAGTCTTTTAGACGCCCATGTAAATAGTCGCGTAAGGAACCAAATATATTAGCTAGCTTAAAGACGACGTTGTTGCATGATCTCGTTATTGCCACTCAGTCATCCCGCCCGTCGCCAGTTTCCCAAGTCCCAGGGTATCGGGTCGGTTATGCTGTGCTACATTCGAGACCAACCATGATTACAACCGTAATTTCTGTCTCCGAGAGACGGGTAATGTGGTTGTTGCCGATGTCTCTGAGCCGGTTTCAATACAAGCCCCAATCGCGCCACGCGATATTGTAGTCTTCGAGGTAGGTGTAGCCGAAAGGCTATTCAATCTCCGTCCCAAGCGCAGTGAAAGCCCGACCGCGTTGAGCCTTGAATAGCCTCCAACGAAAACAAGAGCTTACATCACTGGCCTTCTCATCCTATTATATCCGTTGGCATCATATAGTATTCGTGCCCATGCATTACCCATATATAGACTATCCACTCGGTTTACATATTGTATCGGGCCGATTTCCGGTTGCTTCTCCTCATTCTTACATCTTCGTTCGCCTATTATCGACTTCTATTTTACCTAAACAACGTTGGCGGATGCGCACAGCAACCGATCAGAGACATACGGTATTCTCGTATGCAGTGTGTGTGGCAGTACCTATATGCATGGAGATTTGGGCTGTCTCGTGAATGTCATGCACCTGCAAGCGTGAGTCTGCGATGCTGTGATGTAACACGCCATCTCCAACTGTCAGAATGCGGTCATAGTAGCTCAGTGTGCTAAGGCATATAATATAAGTACGTATGTAAGGAAATACAGCAGTATTTACTGTAGTACAGGTACTAATCGGGCGTGTCATGAGGGGGGGGGGGGGGGTATACCTGATGACCCCGTGGGCAGTATTGCCGTGGGGGAGAAGAGAAACCGATTCGCTCCACTGAGTTGGGGTAGCAGTGGGATATACCCGGTACCCGTGGACCTGTCCCGTAGGTAATCCTAGGATTTTATTAAGCGAATCAGCGGTGCAAGAAAGCATCGGTAATCTATAACATGAGATCAAAAAATGATAGTAGTGACTGTGTAACCTCAATTTATGAATTCGCATATACCAAATGAGATGCAGTTATGCATATTACGTTTTCCCACCATTTCCATTTACCTGATAACTCTTGGATGGCAGGTTAGGATGACTGGATTTATTTGATCTGCTACGGAAATCGTCGGTAATGTGTCTTGATTGTAGATCTCAGGGCATGACCATATTAGTGTGTTCCGGTTGGGTCGTACCGTCTCCGTGTTTGGGCAGCATCATCAGATATTGACTGTCTCGCATGGGGCCTAACAGTAAATTTCAAGCTAACAGTAATTTTTGCATATTCAGATATCCTCGTTCACTCGATACGAGAGAGTTTCTACAAAGTCTCGTACTCTTATGACTATATTCATGATCAAGTCTTAAGTCCGTGGAACACTACGGGACTTTCTCGGCGGTGACAACATGCGAGCCTGGTACGTAGAAGGGGCCGAAACGCTGAGATGAGAACTTTCACGATAAAATAATTAGAAGGTACCCGATATTCGGACCTATCCTTAAGGTTAGGCTTGTGACCCTCTCACGCGGGCTCGCAATAGCCCCCCTAATTCGTAGATTCGATCGCATGTTAATCTATAGAGCATGAGGACGTTAGACAACTAAGCTAAGTCCAATTTTTCCCGAGCCAAAATCGTCGAGTTTATAGTTTTATATGAGATGGGACGTATGAATGTGATGCTGTATTGGTGGCTAACACGGGTTTCGAGAGTCTACGCCGCTGAACGTCTTTATTAAAGTTACTAAGACAGTAGTGTCGCTACTAGATTTTAAATACGCGATACAGTGACTATATAAATATTAGCCTATACTTAGCAGAAACCCTAGAAGAACTCTAGTAGGAAATAGCGCTTAAGGAGGTGAAGCTAGGCACCGGGGACTTGATCGTTGCTTTTAAGTTTGTTAGGCAAAACGACGGGCGAACCCGGCGTGTTGAAATCAACAATAGTACTGACTAAGAGTCACAGAGATCCGACAAGAAAATCTAGGTGATCATTCAACTTTTTGAGCCTTTACATATTAACCTAATCACACGCAATTTGTGTCACACATACTAAGACCTTGGCCAGCATATCATCTATATAGCCATACGAGTGCGAGATTCTGTGCGAGGCTTCCGCTTTCAGGTTACCCGTATTGACTTGATCTTGAGTAGTATACCGAGACAGGGAATATGAGACCGAAGTCGGGTCCGAAATAGGCAGAGAAGTAAGGCTGTACGGACACAGAATTTGGAGATTTCTCATCTGCCTAGACAGGGGTAAAGAGCTTTCTGGTCCTAACCTAGAAGATTATGATAATTCGATTGTTTTTCCAGGCACCATTATATTTTGTATGTTCTCGTTAGATCTATAAATTTGCAATGCTGGCCAAACTATCTTACTGTAGACTGCTCCCTAGCGCCCGGTATGTTGACAACCACTGGTCTTGTCCTTCATTACCTTAGGAATCTATTGAAGTACTCCAATAAATTCTCCCTTATTGAACTTGCCTCGCCCCCATTTCCCATCACCGCCCCGCTCTCCCCATGGAGACTAGACAAGATAGTACTATACTAGATAGGTAACCAATGACCCCCAACTACTCCATAGCAAAAACAGTAGGTACAATTCCCCTACAGTAGGAGGTAGTGACATGGGTGTGCGCCAGGATCAACACTGGAATTAACTTTGTTTGTTCGCATGCATAAAAGTCCTACCGAGGAAACCGTAAACACATCAGAATGTATATATCTGCCAACAATGATGAGGCACCCGTAGATTGTTAGCAGTAAAGTTCCTCGTATGATACAATAGCTTGAACGAACGTGAGGGGTTTGGGTTGGTGCAGTGGGGTCAAGATGCTCTTGGGAATTCGAATTGAAGTCCAATGTTACACCAATAATAGTACCCAGCACTTCAACTTTCCCGCAAGATGTCGGGTAAATTTATCAACATACCAGAGCATACCAGCTCTCCCCATGGGAGGATTCTTTTAACTTAATCCAACATGGAGGGGTAACAACAACATACAAACAGACAGGAGAACTAATACTACACCCAATGCCTACTGCTTCATTTAGAATTAGTGCACGTTTGCAACTGGTATTCTAGGCGCTACCCCTTTGAATCCGAGTCGTGGCTGGCTTTCCCTGTTCTTGGTGGATCGCAGGATCGGAATTACACTAGATAGTCAGCCCCTGCACGTACAATTCCCAGTTAATTTATAATTATACAAGGCTTGGCTTCTAAGGACGACAAATTCCATCAAAATTTTTAAAAACTTTTACGTGTTCAGCGGATAGATATTGTACTGTCAAAAGCACCGAGGCGCGAGATGGCGGTTATTGATGGCGCGGAAGTTGCAAAACACAAGACCGACAAAGACTGCTGGGTGGTGATAAATGGGAAAGTATGGGATGTGTCAGGTAGATTCGCTCGTTCTACTCATGTGTGCAGGCAAAAACGGCTGATCAAGATTAGACTTCCTTGACAATCACCCAGGCGGCGCCAACGTCATCGCCCGGTACTCTGGCCGGGATGCTACCGAGGCCTACGATGAGGTTCACGATCCCGAATTGATTACCTCAACATTGTCACCAGATAAATGTCTCGGAACCATCCGGCCAGGAAGTCTACCAGAGCCACAACAAGAAGCAGTAGCTTCGGCCACAAAAACAACGCCCACCAATCCATCATATCCTCATCTGGGTTCAATTATAAATGTGGGCGATTTTGAGAAGGTGGCAAAGCAGTATCTGACTCCAACCGGTTGGGCATATTATGCTGGAGGGGCTGAGGACGAAGTGAGTCTTATGGATACACATCGTCTGTTTACAATGATCACATTCCGGCCCCGTATTCTCCGTCGCGTCGAGCCAGTTTCCGCAGCCGTCAAAATACTAGGGCAGTCATCGTCTCTTCCTATCTATATCAGTCCTACGGGTCTGGGTCGATACGCATATCGTAATGCCGAGTCAGTACTTGCCTGCGCTGCTGGCAAAGAAGATATCCTCTACTGCATGCCTACAACCGCCACATATGAAAGCGTGTTTGCAGCTCGATCCAAACCCAACCAACCGCTGTTTTTCCAGCTGTATACCACGCGAGAACAGACCAAGGCCCAGGCAATGATCAGGAAGCTTGAGGCCTTGGGGGCTAAGGCGTTGTTTCTCACGGTAGACTCTCCTGTTCTCGGCAGGCGTGAGCAGGATGAGCGAATCAAAGTCACCGATAGCCCGGGGGGGTCATCTAGCGTAGCGAAGGCAGGTTCAGCTGGCCGTAAGTAAATCTTGGAACTATTTGCTTCTTGTTTTGGCAACTTTGAAAGCATGACATTTCCCCTTTGAGGCAAGATATTGTCCGGAAGCTTCTGAAATGGCCTTAGATCGCACGCCATATGACGATAACTGACTCTGAGCGTTGTAGTGCTTAACCCTATGCTAAGTTGGGAAGACCTAAAGTGGATACGAGAGACAACTTCAATGCCATTAGTATTGAAGGGAGTCCAGACCGTTGAAGATGCCGTGCTTGCATACGATCACGGAGTTCAAGGGATTGTGCTCTCCAACCATGGTGGACGGTCACTTGATACAGCGCAAGCCCCAATCATCACACTACTCGAAATCCGAAAGCACGCACCACATCTTCTCGCGTCTGAGATCCGCGATAAGTTCCAAGTCTTCGTGGACGGCGGGTTTAGGCGGGGAACCGACGTTCTCAAAGCACTGGCGCTTGGCGCCTCGGCGGTTGGCATTGGGCGCCCCTTTTTGTATTCCATGACGGCCAATTACGGAGAGGCTGGCGTAACGCGATTGCTACAGATGTTTCGGGACGAGATTGAGACAAGTATGGCATTGGTCGGAGCCACGACTGTGGAAGAGCTGGTACCTGAGATGATTAATAGCGAGCGAGCTGAGAGTGAGATGTCTCGACGCATCAAGTTGTGAATTGCAACGGTCATCTAGAATCCTGGGCTTCAATTGCGGCGAAGGTTTATTCGGCTGCGGCAAGATGCAAGAACTGTAGATGCGAGATGGTATCCTAATATATTGTAATATCTAGCGAATGTCAAGCTTTGATGTACACTTGTTCAAGAAGTAGAAAGCCGGCGATCAAGTATTTACACAATTAGCCGACTTTAACTAGTATTGACTAGGTATACGTATTACATAGCCGCCTTGATAAATTTCTGATTCATCGCCGTTAGGACGATGTACAGGGTTTCTAAGGTTGGTATGTTAACGCCCAACTCTTGTCCCTTCCTTACCGGATACCCAAGAATTATTTCAACTTCCATAGGCTTCTCGTTCTTGGCATCAACCTGCATACTACTTCCGATGGCAGGCATGCCGAGAATCCTCTCAATCAGGCGATCAACTAGACTATGTTCGATCGGTACCTCGCATTTTTGGGCGACATCGATGACCTCGTGCATTAGTTTACGGGTTAGAGGGGTCGCACCAGGAGAAGATAGCCAACTGTGTGTGTCCAGCATGGTTAATGTTGTCAAGGAGTTCCAAGCCACATTCCAAACTACCTTCTCCCATCTCTGAACCTGTATGTTCGGTACAACTTGGAAGACGGTCTTCCCTTGCGTCAAGAAGGAGACAAACTTGTCTAGGCGCTGCTTTTCTAACAGTTCCTCGACAGTATTATTGGGGAATAGTCCGATTTGCATGTCTTCTGATTTCGTATGTGCAATGATGCCAGGTTCGGTTTGACGAGCCCCGACCCAGGTCTAGTAAGATCCGGCCTGGTTAGTACGGACAGTGTGGACGAAGTGATAGTCATTTACGAACCACACAGGATAGTATAGAAGCGCCTGGGAAGGCCTGACGAAATGGCTCTTCATTCCCGACGCCGTTTTGGATGATTACAATCGTAGTTTTCTTCTCGTCCACAGCTGGCGCAAGCTGTTTAGGAACTGAGGCTTGGTCGATCGCCTTGTGAGCACAGACGATGTAGTCAAAAGTGCATTGGGCTTCCGCGGGGGTTTTTACAACTGTTCTCACGTCAGTTGCCTGTTCAACTAAAATAGTTGCAAGAGCTTGATCCTATTGGGATTTAATACCTTTGTAGGGCGTCACGGTGTGATTCCCATGGTTCGCGCTTGCGATTGTGAGGCCGTTGCTCTTCACAGCGTCGTAATTCGACCGAGCAACCACTGTCAAGCGTACATTTTCGGCGCGACTGAGGATGAAGGCATAAAATGATCCAATGCTATTGGTTCTGTCACTATGTAGACCATATCTGCTGCATTAGGAACAAACTTACGCACCGAGTCCGTATAAAAGCACATCAGTTCGGTCCGACGTCGCCATCCCTGCTGCTCTCGGGTGATGCAGCACTACCTAAACTCTTTCTTGCTTGGTGGAATATAGCTACAGCACGCCTCGAGAAGTAGGCGGGCAGTTATCTCTCATATTCAATTGCGGCTTAGGACCTTTACCGAGCCGGGAAAACGCTACCGACCCAATCGCGGGGTAGTGCGAGATCGGGAGTTACGAGTCACAATCGCTGATTACAAGCATGAACACTGACGCTCATTCATAAACTATTTCTACCCTGGGACACGGGAGCCAAGTGAACCCGTGTCTCGCACGCCCTATGAAGCTTCTTCACTTCCAGGCGGCTAACCAGAGATAATGCTTGTACAGAATCATATGGGCATAGAAGTTAGTCATTTGAGTGGATCACTGGTCTCCGGCTCGAAGCTCCGGATGCGACACATGCCGAAAGCCAAGTTAATTATGTTAGAGCAGCATAGCTATTATCGATGCGAGCTACATTCATAGAATACCGATATATGGCATGTCCGCTTAATCTAGGTGGCCACTCTCTCTCAGGTTAAGTATCTTAACTAATTAGTTCTTCATTACTTTGGCTATGATGAGCAATTGATATACAGTAAAAGATTTGTTAGGGGGCATTCAATTCCCGTTGTCGGCTTGGGCACATTGGCAAGTACTATTCTACTACCACCCCCCCTGTTTGATTAACAAAGTCTGATACCATCAACAATTGAGTCCGAATGAGGTTACCAAGAGTGATCGAGTATGCGCTGCGCTGTGGATATTGTTATATCTATGCTGCGGCTTGCTATGGGAATGAAGTGAGGTTGGTGAGGGCATCTATGCATCTGGCGTATCGAGATCCAACATCTCCGTCATCTCCAAGCTATGGGACACCTACTACAAGCACTGGGGTGTTGCAGCAGCATTATACGGGACATTAACGAGCATAAGTACGGATTATTTAGATCTTGCTTGTTATCTAGATAGCCTCGTGCTAAAAGGGCACCGGACCTAAAAATCTGTAGCCTATTCATCCCGGGCAGGCGCGGTTTATGGTCATCAATGGGCCTGATTCAGAATCCTCGAAAGCGATGGAGGTACTAGTGAAAAGGGGCCAAGTTCGTAGTATCGTTGTCAGCAGCTTCACTTGGGAGAGAATCGAGAATTTGTCAGACACTATGTTCACTTCGTAGGTGTCGTAGTGACAGACAGCTGATTTGCGGAATGATGAGGATAATTAGGACTTTTAGAAAGATTAGTTTTTAGAAAACAATACTAAGCCCTGGCTAGGGCTGTGACGGGTAGCTATCTCCTTGTCTATTGAAGGATTTAGATACTTTCACAATTAGTTTAGTATAGTAGAGAATTCAGGACGGAGTATCTCATTGTTTGTATTGGTTGTGAGTAAACTCCTATGTTCCCGGTTAGTACATACGGGGACTTGACATCACACTATTATCTCATCACTGATATTATGGGGGTTTCGAAGGTTTTATATTCTGCTACTGACCGAAGAACAACGGGCTCACATGAAATTATCACCTGTGCGCGATTGTTTCTCCTTTGTTACTGGCACTCGCGAACTACGATACAGCGGCCACACCCCCAAGCCACCCCTGCCCGATCATCCTAGTGTTCGGTTTAACCTGTAATAGGACACGACGAGGGCTACCATGAATTAGGTACTATATGGTCGTTTAGGTTGGCGATATCTGGAGGCGAGGGCGGGTTGTTATAGCAAAAGTCGCAGCCGAACTGGTCACCACAACAGGTCCACTTGAAGTTTCGCGGATACTGCATGTAAGGAAACCAAGGATCGTTGGTGTTCAGAAAGCTATTCCCCGGAGTAAACTCACAGAGCACGCCATCAAGTACACCTCTTAAGGTTCCTTGATAGATGTTAGTTACTTCGCTCTGGTAACAATATTATCACCGAGAAGGGCGAGCGGGAAGAAGAGAGAGAGGGGGGGAGGGGCGATGACGGTAATAGTAGCGTCTTAACATGGCATACCGGTGTGAGTGCAATATTCTCCTGTTGAATTACGGTTGAAGTTGGAGTCGTCCGATGAGTAGTCTTCCCCTTCATCATTCCAGTGGTTGCTATCCGTATCTTCGGATATGCCTTCACAGTCATCGCTGTTGTTCTCGTCACTCTCCTCGCTGGTGAGGTCATCTGGAGTGGTAACCTGACTTTCTGATGGCACAGATGGAGCGGGCGGGTACAACTCTTCACGGTTGTTGGTTTCCTGCAGCACGACCTCCCAAGGTGGCTCTTCCGGCATCATTGTAAGAGAGTGTTCCTGTTGTGTTGGTTCTGGCCTTGTTCTCCACACAGGTGCTCTGGACATGTCGTCGGTAGACTGAAAGGCGCGACCCCCAATCGTGGTGTTGGCTTGAGGGTAGTAGCAGGGAATCCTCATGATTACCTAGGTACTTAAGGTGTAGAAAGTACACAAGATGGCAGCGTGAATACGAAATCGATTATTACTGATTGAGCCGGCGGTGTTGATTGAAGAGGAGTTGACTACGCAGTCTGATATATATGTCTGTTTCCCCATGCCACCTAGATTAATTTACCAATTATATATGATACCTCCTGTCTTGTAACCAAACGCATGAATGAAAAGCCAGGCGACTATGAGCAACATGTTGACTAATTTAAGGAAGGCCAACAGAGCAACGCTTCCCGTATTTCTAGACAGAGCTGGATATCGACAAAGACTAAATATCACACTTTTCGTGCGTGGTTTCATGCTTCACAGGATCTGAAACATATGTGTATGTACCGCCTAGGTAATAGAAAGAGTAGCATTTGAATAATGACACATGGGGGCTGGTAGCGCACCCGACCCTCCATTACGCAATTAATCGCTCGGCTTCAGTTTCTCTTCGTTAGACGACCGCTTTAAGGTGTGATTAAAATCGGATTTGTAATTGATAGATAAAATTATAGCGTGAAATGTATGCTCAGTCACTATGAGCCCAATTCCACAGATGAGTTTCTTCTTATCAAGGCCCTGGACATAGAGCAGCCTGGCCCTATTGATCTTAGTTTCCTGGCACTCATTCATGTGCGCGGCCTGGCCCTGCCACCCACATTTCTGGCTCCCCATCGCCGAGGAACCGTGACCTCTCGGTTGGTTTCTCTTATTAGCTTAGTCCGTATACTCAGCTCCCCCCGGTACGTCGTGTAAGAGTAGGGTGAAAGCAATAGTGGGACATGGTATTGCTGGCCCTTATTGACGACAAATGGGATGATGACCTCGGGAAAGAAAGTGTTCCCCTCGCCGAAGTAGGAGCCAGTATCGAAGCGCAGGGTCCATACGGACTTGTCGTCAACCTCGGACAGCAGGTCTTCAAGTGTGTAAGTGGGCACATCGCCGGCCTCGAGTTCGCCGCTGTACGGCAACCAAGTTTTGATACGGCCGTCGTCGTCGGTCTGCGACTCGAAGGTCTTGAGGGGCTGCAGGCCGCCGCTTAACCTCACGAGGATTCCCTTCGCCGGCTTGCCTACCGACGTGTCGAGCACGTGGCAGGTGATGAGGTCCTTCTCGGCCGCCATAGCCTCGACGTAGCGTGCTGTGTGAATATGCGTGCTCGTGCAGACAGATAGTGGTTTTTTGGTTCGGATTGGTTCGGGGATGGAATGTTGAGACGCTTAGATACTCGACAATCGAATCTTCGTGCCTCGTGGTTTGTATTGGTATTGGACCATGTAGGCGCTAGATGAGATGCAAAGTGGAAGGGAGGTGGTGGCACATATGAATGAACATACCTACGGGGCGAAGATAACCCTGTACGCCTTCGAGCTGCCAATGCTGCTAACCTAGTATAATGCAGTCTAGCCTAGATAGTCCAGTGGCGCTGGTGCGTAACGAGGCAAGGCATAGGTATATACTGTACTTTTACAACGTCTTCGGGAGCTGCCGGCCGACGCAGTAAGTTGAGAGAACTTGGAAGTGATGCTATTAGTGGACCTATCCTGAGCAAGAGACTTCCAAGGTTGGATCAGCGCGAGAGTGCTACTCCGCCCCCACCTGCGCACTCCACTGAAGCTTTATAGGTGCATACCTTATAGGTAGTGAGGGGCAGACGGTACCTACCGGTGGTATGTACTGTACAGTACCATGCCTTCAGCTAGTAGGTATCGCGAGATACCTCTATTTTTAGCAGTCTACTGGAGGTACCTCCTTGTGGCGATCTGTGTTGCCTTCGACGGCGCAACCTTGGAAGCAGGCTGCCGGTCTCTCATGCAATGCACCTGCCCAGCCTACTGTTTCCCACCTTTATATCCGAAGAATTCAGACTCCCGTCCTCGACATGTACTTGGAATTCGCCACTCTTATTTTATTTTATTGAGTGGTGGCTTGGTTTACATCGTCATCAGTACATGCCAGCGTTGACCGCTTTTTCTGTTGTTTCTGAGTGGTAGATACACTATCTGTCTAATTTTAGGGTGGCTTGAAAGGAATGTGTGTGCTCTGCATCGTATCATGCTTCGTTGAAAGACAAAACGGACTAACCCAAGTACCTTTGGATCCATTGGTACCTCAGCATACATGTACATGTAGAGCTGGCACGACGGACAACGAAAATCTATGTTCCTGCGACTGTTAGGTACCGAGTCAGTCACCTGATCACAAACATTCCCCGGCAGACGAATCCCATAGACTGCATTCAATAGTTATTACGAACCTCAAGTTCCATTCGAGGACAAATTAAAGCTACATATATGTTGGGGATCTGAGGCTGGGACGAGGTATTGCAGAACCCGCTCGGGCGACTAACAACCTTACTTCATGTAGGTACTACGAGGTGTGGCACTTCCTGGATCTCACCGACGATATAGAGTTTCCAAGTTGAGATTTGTATGCATCATGCGCAGAGTCTCACTGCAGTTTTGATGCGACTTTACCTAGCTACCTAGTACCTACCTTGGCTACATATCTCGCATATCTACCATTCAGCGACTTAGTTATAGAGACCTCGGGAATGGGCTTGCATCTGTCACATCGAGGCTATATAGCTTAGAAATGGGGGCCGATGACACGTGAAACCGAAACCATATAATGCATGAGTCTCTCTCTTGCAGGGAGGATCGCAGCACAGTTTTGCTACGTGCTCGTCTCGTCGGGATATGAAGGAATAAGAAGGGAGGCCGGTTGGGGCGGGATTTGTCCGTACACTGCAGTATTACTGAGCGAACCAACCTTAATCTTTAAAGGTGCCAAACTGCAAACTTTGAAGGTTATGTAGGGACCTACCTATATAGAACACAAGTTCTCGGGCTGCAACAATTGGCCAATAAGTTGTCAAGTCGTTGCTACCTACCTACCTACCTACCTACATACATACCCTCAAACGAAAGGAAGAATGGGTAACTCAGGGGTTAGTTACTTACTTAAGGTTGGTCGGGCACGGACCATTTTAGGCCCCGCCACCATGCCTGGTCCGCGGGGCATTAGAAACAGCTTGATGATTCTATTCGTCTTTTGGGTTCTATGTGTTCCGGTACCTACCTACATCACACCCGATCGATCTATTTTGTTGCCACGACGCCTGTCGTCCGCGTCTCCCTACTATCTTTACCATCGCTCTTCCTATTCTACAGTACGTTCGCCAGCCGCCAGACTATCTATCCGCCGACCATGTCCACAGCTGTGCTTTCCGCCGACGATGACGTCTTCGAGCCAACGCTGCAGTCTATCCTCGACCAGAAGACGCTACGTTGGATTTTCGTGGGCGGTAAGGGTGGTGTAGGCAAGACGACGACTTCGTGTTCCCTAGCGATCCAGCTTGCCAAAGTCCGCCGCTCCGTCCTGCTCATCTCCACCGACCCGGCACACAACCTATCCGATGCCTTCTCGCAAAAGTTCGGCAAGGAGGCGCGTCTGGTCGAAGGCTTCACAAACCTCAGCGCCATGGAGATCGACCCCAATGGCAGTATTCAGGATCTACTGGCAGGACAGGGAGAGGAGGTGGACACGATGGGTGGCATGGGTGGCATGATGCAAGATCTGGCATTTGCTGTAAGTGCTGGGATATTATTACAAGGCGTTAAAATGCCTCGAATGGCTGACATTGTGCCTACTAGATACCCGGCATTGACGAAGCTATGTCCTTTGCCGAAGTCCTAAAGCAAGTCAAGTCCCTATCCTACGAGGTCATTATCTTCGACACGGCACCCACCGGCCACACACTGCGCTTCCTCCAGTTTCCCTCAGTCCTCGAAAAGGCCTTGGCCAAGGTATCCCAGCTATCTAATCAGTACGGTCCTCTACTAAACGGTTTCCTCGGCTCGCAAGGACAGTTGCCCAATGGGCAGAACCTAAACGAGATGATGGAAAAGTTGGAAGGGCTGCGTCAGACCATCTCGGAAGTGAACGCGCAGTTCAAAGATGAGAACCTTACAACATTCGTGTGCGTGTGCATAGCCGAGTTCCTTAGCTTATATGAGACGGAACGGATGATCCAGGAACTAGGTGGATACGGCATCGACACTCACTGCATCGTTGTCAACCAGCTGCTATTCCCTAAGACGGGAAGCAACTGCGAACAGTGCAACGCGAGAAGGAAGATGCAAAAGAAGTATCTTGACCAAATTGAGGAGCTATACGACGAGTTCAACGTGGTCCGAATGCCCCTGTTGACGGAAGAGGTCCGAGGTAAAGAGAGACTAGAGAACTTCAGCGACATGTTGATTCATCCTTATACACCTCCCGAGTGAGGCTCGGAGGATATTGTGAATGAGAGGGGTAGAATGATAAGCTAGGCCACTCAAGCGGAGCAAAACGAAGAAAGGCATTCGACATCAATGCTGCGTCGGTACATACATTTAGTACCTTACATCTCGACACCTTGACTCGAATGTTGCGCCGGAAGTAATGTCCGGGGTGTGCCGTGGCCGTAGTGGCATTGGTAAGTGCGATAAGGCATATGACACACCATATAGGTAGTTGGGCATGGGTATACGAGTGGCGATCACCGGATTCGATAGAGAAGAGTAGATACTGCTACCTACCTGCCTGCTTCCCTACGTCATTTACTCGCTGTCTTGGCATGGCTTATTTGATCCCAAGAATGATTCTACCAAAATACATTCTCTTTTCTCAGCATCGGGGTATTGTCGAAGCGGCTACATGCTTCTTCCATTTCCGAGAAGAAAAAGAGAAAAGGCATTTGGCGTGCTACTTGACGGAACGACAGGGATGAGGAGATAATCAATCCCCTTTCGGCTAGCCTCGAAGACTACTGTAGTAGTTACATAGACTTCCAATTAGATAATACCTTCACTTAGCCCGGACTGCCTGTCTGAATGGCTAAAGTACAGTCCCTCAGCTGCGAACAGAAAGCAACAATGAAGGCATATCCTGTATTGGTCCGGGACTTAGAAAATTTGCACTACCGATATGATCATGGAATCTCGGACGAATAAAAGCCGCGTAGATAGGTAATTGTGCTGTAGTGGTAGGTATGTACTTAAGGTACGGGGATCTAGCGATACCCAACATTTGAAGTACAGTACAGGTACCTATCTAATAAGTGGGCGGAACAACAACAACACTGCGCGGGGTAGCTACTGCCACGCCAATGCCCCTTTCCGCGTGGGGATGAGATGCACAGGCAAGCATCGAAGGTTAGCTACAACCAGTCGGTAGCAGCAGCAAGGTGAAGCTCCTTCTACATGGATCTTCCCATACCAATTTGAAACGCAAGCACCCAAATCATATATTCCGGCCTCAGCTCAGGATTACCTCTCCCTCTCGTCGTCTGCCATTGATTCACCCAAATACCCTAAGACGACAGACTACATTATCGACATGGCTACGGACACCCCCATTATCGATGCCCATATTCACCTGTACCCCGAGTCTGAGATCCCCACCCTAGCTTGGTGCTCGCCAGAACACCCACTAGCGAAGCAGCAGTCGGTCGAAAAGTACAAGGCCGCTTCGGCGAGTTCCCCGCCCATGGGTTTCATCTGTATCGAGTCAGACCGCAAAAATGATCTCGACGCCGGCGTTAAGGACGGCAGCGGCTGGGAGGACCCGCTGACCGAAGTCTCGTGGCTGAAGCGCATCGTCACGGGTCAGCCGAGGGCTGACGAGGGTCATTCTAAAGAAGACGCATCTCTATGTGCTGCATATATCCCCTGGGCCCCTTTACCAAGTGGTCCCGGGACTATGGAAAAGTACATTGAGCTTGTGAAGAAGGAGGCAGGCGAGAGCTGGCCCAAGGTCAGAGGGTTCAGGTATCTGCTGCAGGATAAGCCCAATGGCACCATGTTGCAGGACGACTTCATCGAGAGCTTGAAGCTGCTTGGTCGCAAGGGTCTCGTGTTTGATCTGGGTGTTGACCAACACCGACGCGGTAGAGGACAGCTTGAAGAGGTTCTCGAGATGATTGACCGCGCACACGAAGGTGTTCCGGAAGAGGAAAAAGTTGTTTTCATCATCAGTAGGTTTACTGCGAACTTGTCCCTTTGATTTCAGCAAGTACATACCCGAGCTAATCACGTATCGTACAGATCACATGTGCAAGCCTGACCTAGAGGTCTACAATACGCATACAAGCACATCATTCATCGCGTGGCGTGTTTCCATGTTCGCACTCAGCAAGGCCAGCCATACATACATGAAGCTATCAGGTGGCTTCTCTGAGATGCCTGAGTCGCTGAAGCAGCGAACCCCCGAGGAGATCTTTGAGGCACTCGTGCCGTGGCTGACCGTTATCCTTACGGCCTTTGGCCCGGATCGCATCATGTTCGCCAGCGACTGGCCCATCTGCACGGTCGGTGTCGGCGATGGTGCTTGGGAAAAGTGGAAGAAGGTCGTAGAACGCTTATGCTGGATGGCTTCATTCGATGATGATCAGCAACGGAAGATTTGGGGCGGAACGGCGCTAAAGGCTTATGGAATCGAGTCCTAAATCTATTCTTAGGCAGTACCGAAGGGTCATGGGCTACAAGGTGGATTACAGCTAGGAAACCAGACCCAGCACTCGATGAGGACGGTATGTTCTAATCCCTATCTATACGTCTGATCTTAGAGGTCGTTGATGTACATATAATATTAGCAGGAGGGGGAGTATACGAAAATAGCGTGAAATGAACCGATATCATCGGATTATTTAGATTCCATTCATTACGTATACTGCGTAGTAGGCGCCCCTTCAGCATGATAGTCCAGCTGCGAATTCATTTTGCAAGTTCTTTCGTGTTCGAATCATATTGACATTAGATCTAGTTACGAGCTTAGGAAATGTTACACACATAAGCTTTTGTTCGCACAGTATTTTCTAAGTTTTTTCCCCCCCTTTTTCTTGTTTCTCGGAATCAAATAGGCGCTCTCATACTTAGATCATGTCCGAAAGTATCGATCAACCCACCAGTTCTTCGGCAGCGACAGTCGTGAAGGCCCTGCCAATACGCCCCATGACTTCCATGTACTCTCTGTCTTGTTTGTTGTCTCTGTCCGGGCCGCGATCGACTCGTGTCGTAGTTGCGCTGCCGGTGGGACTGTGAGTCGCTCTGTGCTCTCATTCTCATGGGCGGTGAATCCCTGCTTCTCATTTGCGTAGTTGTCGAAGATCTCGTTGCTGTTGCGATAATCTTGCCCGTCCTCAGCTGCGTAAGCCGCCGTCATCAGTTGGTTCATGATACTGGACGGAGATCTCGTTTTCCCGGGTTCTCCCGGCTGTGGATCCACGTATTGTGTGTCGTCTGGTACCATTCTAGACAGGTACTTGGCTCGGTTTCTTCGACGACGCCACATCCATATGGCGAAGACAAGAATACCCACAAATGCTATGCCTCCTATAACCTACGATTAGCAAATTATTGGCAGTTTCTGATGTGTAGACAGGCTTTATAGCTCGTCTAGCGAGGAAAACTTACCGACTACTCCCCCCGCGATTTGGCCGGCTTTTTGTTTACTGTTCGATGCGCTACCTCCAGTGTCATCAGACGGGTTTATCACGTTACCTGACTGCGGCACGTCGGTCGAGCCGCCAAGTAGCAGGTCAGTTGTGCTTTGTGGCAACGCGGTGGTTGTAAGCGTAGTCAGGTCGCCAGGGTTTAAAACAGGTACCGCGCTTGTAGACACAATTGGAATGGTTGAAGAAGACACAGGGTTTGAGGACGAAGGCAGCAACGTGTTTGTTGTCGCCGTCGGTATACTCTGAGAAGGTACGAGAGTGGAAGAAGCAGGTGGTAGATTGGTGGGGTTGGTCGTTGCCGTTCCTTTAGGAGGAGCCGAACTCGTCGTCGGTTGACTTGATATGGACGACGTTGTCTTCCCTGAGGGACCTGGTGGAGGGGGAGGTATGCCATTCTTCGGGGGCCCTTCGTCGTCGCTCTCCTCGTCTGATGATTCACCGTCGTCGAGTTCGGGGTCCGATAATTCACCATCAGTCAGTTCATCGCCTGTCGAATCATCGTCGATTGGGGTGCCTCCGGCTGGTACATCAGACTTTGGCTTCTCATCTGCTCGGCCAAAGATTTGAAAACCAGCCACTCGCCTACGCTGACGAAATGTGCCCCTACCTAAAGATTAGCCAAGACGTTCTGCATATTGAAAATTGGGAGGATTGTTACCTCATTATGATTCTGTGTTACTAAAAACTTCAGAAGAGCTACCTTGGCGCCAGGCCTAATGTAATTACTCTTCCAAGGGAATATAAAATACAAGAAGAATGAAACTTAGTGACAGAGAGAAAGAAGAACAAAAGAGAAAGAATGAAGAAGAGGAAGAGGAAGAGGAAGAGGAAGATTCGAACGAAACAACTCGCCCTAAAATGGAAAGAATATATGAAAAAGAAGAAGAAGAAGAAAAACTACGCAATATAAGTCCCATCTCTGGCTGTCATTGTTTTGATCCATCTTATGTTTTTGTCGATACCCGATTCTAGATAAACCTTGGCTGGAACGTGGCCAAGACCCACGAGACAAGATTAGCGCTGGCCTGGACAGCTAATGTCTGGGCCAAGCACACGTTATCTTGGCGTCTCCCATAAGATCTCCCCGATCAGGAAAGAGAAAGCGCTCTGATTGGTGTATTGTATCTATTTTCTCAGAAATGCGATACAGCGCTCAAGCGCCTGGCAACTGATAGACATGTCGATCTCTACATGTATGGAGTGACTGACGCGGCAAACACGTCGTAGTTTCAGCAACCCATGCAATCACTTTAGCAGATTCTGGGCGCAGCATTGCGCGTTTCAACACTACAGTTGGAACCAGATTTGAGATAGATAAAAACAGCCTTGTGTGCTTCTAGGCAAAATCCCGTTGGGTTGGGCTGCCCTGTCAGCCTAAGCTTTTCGCGTAAGGCCCTAGCTCTAGAAACCGGTTGTTGTAAACGATAGCAACCACTCTCTGTTTCATCGCCACTCAGTATAGATCCGTGAAACTTTTAAAGGTTGTAGTGTAGTGCATTGGTGTGTGTGTGTGTGTGTGTGTGTGTGTGTGTGTGAAGTGCCCTTACATTAACAAAGAACACTAGATGGATAGACTGAACACATGGGTAACTGTTTTCAGGAAGCTCAGGCAGATTTCTTTGATAGCCCAAAGAGATAGAATAAAGATGTGTATACCCCTGGAACTTATAGCAGAAGTACCTCATTAGAGCTGCGGATTTACAAACACGCCCGGTTTACTCAAGTCCATTAATCCAATTTTGTAAGTCTATACCTCGGGAACATTACCTGAAGAAAATGGCGAGATGGGATGGTGGATTCTTTAGCAACCTCCTCGGGAACCGCCGAAGAGTACCTCCTCCACGAAGCCCACCCCGACGGCCTAGGTTCGGCGCTCTAAATCTAGGTCCAGGCCCGCCCCCGGGACACGGCCCACCACCCCCGGGACAGCGCCCGGTTCCAGCTCCAGTCCGACGTCCTCAAATACGATTACAAAACGCCACACGACCAACACGGGAGAAGCTCCGAGAGCTTGCCCAAATCGAAGCTACGAAAATCCAGCTGTTCTTTGAACATCATCGCCACCAATTCGAGTATGTACAGTACCTTAGCAATGGGATTACTGGTGTGTCGTGCAAGGTTAGGATTAAAAATACTGGCGGCCGGACGCAGTACTTTGTTGTGAAGAGGGCTCTTCAAGAAAATAAGCAACTGGGATTGGAAAGGGAGCTTCGTACGTTGGAGGTAAGGTCTTTTTTTTTTTTCTTTTTTCTTCCTACTCTTCACAATCGACTTGCCGTGTTTTTCCCCATGCCTTTTGTGGTTCGACAAACAATTTCCTCCGCACAATTTTCCACCAGACAAAGTTGAGAAACGAGCAAACGGGCCGGCTGATGTCATGGCATATAGTTACTCCGAGGATCTCAGCATATCCTGCAATTATTTTATATCCCCAGCAACTTAAATAACCCTTTGATTGACGCCCCAGGACTGACCATCTTCACCGAATGGATCGAGTCCGGAACGCTACGGGATTTCCTAGTTAGGATCATGGATCAACCGCGGCCACTGCCCAATCGCATGCTCTTAGAGTTCTTTAAATGCCGTACGTTATTATTTTTTATCCTTTGTGTTATGGCTGAGTTCGGCGCGATTAACGAGTGATGATCCCAAGTCGTACATTTCTGCATCGCCATGGCATGGCCGCCCAGGGGCGACAAGATGGCTCCGCACGTGGAGGAAAAGGTACCAATAGATTTGCAAATGCGACTGGGGAAGGAGCAAATCGCGCATCGTGATATGCACGTTGCAAATGGTATGAGGCGCCCTACTGACTGGTAGCATTCGATGTTTTACTGACTCGTACTCTTTTCTTCTAGTCATGATAGGCAGTCTTAATCCTGAGGGTGGCGGGCATGATCTCGTACCGATTCTTAAACTCATTGATTTCGATCAAGCCAGGGATGAAAGTAATTCCCCAGGGTAAGCCAAGCGGCCGGGCTCCATGGAATCCTTCACACACTAATCTACGACCTCTATGTAGGGTAAACACAGGAGTCTTGATGAATATACGCGACATAGGGGATGTAAGCGTCTACCCCTTACCTCACCTCTACTAATATTACCCGTCCCCATCACAACACTGACTGAAAATACCTTTTGAGCAGGTAATGCACACTATAATTACTGGGGATCTCACTATGTCTCCGCGGCCAGGCAGAGTTACAGTCACGATATGCGGATCTGCGCGAACGTTCTTTACTCAGGGCGCGGACCTCACGGCCGCGCGGTACGCGAATCTCGATCCTGAGATGGCAGCCTTAGTCCAGTGGTGCTTAGCAAGCCCGATCGATAGGCCTTCTCTTGAGCTTCTGGATGAGTCGCTCAAAGATTTGAGGGGGAGAGCTACGCCTAACCGGTATACCAATTATCCTCATGGTAGATATGAATCTGATAACGAAATTAGGAGGATTGTAGATCGATATATTCTTGATGCGAACTAGTAGCAATGATCCCTGGGGCAAAAGGGCTATGAGTCTTCAGGGGGTGCCTAAAGGCATTGCGTAAATCTTTACTAAAAATTTCTTGTATATATACGGTTTTCCGGCCGTCATTTATAGTTTCTATTGATTAGTCGCGGCCATCGAGCGGAATAGACGTAAATCCAATTAGAAGCTCGGCAAGTCAATCATAGAATGGTGACAAGACCGCTATTATCACACGCACACGTGCCGAGGGTTTGGGACACTTGATATCATGTAAATAATCATATGAGCAGCAAGCTGCTAATCGATTGTACTTTTTAGATCCCGACAACTACCTGATCTTCTGAGACAGGCAGATGCGAGGTCGGTGTTGCCAGCTATTTGGATGAGGCTATCTCGGCATAAAGACTGAAGTCGCCTGGTCTATAGAACGGAGCCAAAGATCTACATGACCCCCTTAGTTGAATAGAAGATTATTATGCAATATTGAATATCTTCCAAAGCCCCCGGTACAGGTAGAAAGCAGGAGGAGCTAGGCTGCGCACTCTCCTTTTGTGACAAGGGCTTAAGATCAAGGGCTTGGAATGATATTCAAATTGCATAATATTCTTCTGTGTAGCCAAGGGGCCATATAGATCTCTGGCCTCCTTCCAGGGCGGACGAACTTCAGTCTTTATGCCTGAATAGCTTCGCCTAAAGTTGCCGACTTATGCAGATTGTCTCAGAAGGTCGGGTTGAATCGGAAGATCTGATCTGATTTAACCCGAGCTGATCTAATCGGCAATTTGCCGCTCATATGATTATTTACATGATATGGGGTATCCCAAACCCTCGGGTTCGTGTGACACCTTTTCCGTGATTCCTTGGGATGCTCTGTACTACTTATAAATAAGATATTCGAGTTAAAATAAATATGACTAGGTAATATACATAAGAGGTTGAAGCACGTGTGACATTGGAACCTATTTATTGTCGGCGATCTTCCCAGGTGTTACACGAACAGACCCGAGGGTCTGGGACACCCGATATCATGTAATTAATCATATGCTTGCGGCAACACTAAGCGAAGCTATTCAGGCATAAAAGGACTAAGGTTTGCCCACCTAGCAGAGGGGAGGCCAGAGATCTATATGGCCCCCTTAGGTGCATAGTTGATTATTATACATTATTGAATCCCATTCCAAGCCCTTATCTGAAGCCCTTGTTTCACCAGGAAATGCCTATTCGGTTTGAAGCTTTTGAGGACCACTCTAACCCATCATACCGCGAGGGGGAAAGACTGCTGTACCATCCACCTTGAAAACATCCCCTAGAGAGATTTCTGCAAGGTCATGCTAAGGAAAGCCGACATTATTCGTGCTTGCGAACTTCTTCGTAGTTCGTATTTTAGCAATATAAGCTCGTATTCAGGAAAGAAACAAGGTTTGACGGGTAAGTCTTGGCATGTATGTACCGCACTTTTTTATGCTGCCTATAAATAGCATGACATAAGCTTCCCAAATAATCGGGATTAAGTTAAATAAACACACCATCTATCTGCCTACGACTACCGGTACATATGTAGAATATCAGAACCGAGATCTATGGCTTCGGTTGAGAATTTCCACACTTGTCATAACGACACCCACATATTTATAATCATGACTCAGTCACATCGCGTCACATGCGTCATTTAAAGTACCAAGGCTGGGGTAAATCAGTAATAGCTAGACAGTGAATTAAATTCTTTTTGCTGTTTAGGTATCACATTTCGTACAGCTGGGTGTCTAATATCGACCGTCGTTATTGCACAAGGAAGAAAACCCCCATCTATACTACTACACTGCTAATTACGAGGTAGTCTATATATTCGGGCCAAGGGCCGTACCCCATCTCCCCAGTTTTGTTATTTTATAACGTTCTGTAACACCGCTGCCAAGGACAGATATGCTTAAACCCAAAACCTCATGTTCCACCGCACCATCATAATGTAGCAATTATTTTTCCGTTTACTTCAGTAAACCTTAGGCTACTAAACATTAAAGGGCGTGCCTATCCACACTTGTCAAGGCCAAGCCCCTACCCAGGACATACCTAGGTCTGCTTAAGGGTCCTGTCATTTAGAGGGCGAGACACACAATGACGCCATTCCATACATGTCCGGCGGCCTCTCTAAGCTAGTTTGGCGTGGCTTTTTAAGATTTACATGCTAGGTTTCGTTCGTAATAAGATTTGGAACCGTGGGTAGAATGGTTCTTCTAATTACTCGCAGCGGAATTCTGGTGAGTTACAGACTCTGACTCGCTTTGTGACTAGCGCCATTGTATTAGACCATCACAGATTCTAGACTCAGTTTCTAGACTCTAGGATTGGCATCCATTCCGCCCCCCACGTGAATCGGGTAGTGGCACGTGGTAGGCTGTTGTAGCTCTGTACTTGGGGCCCGGTTCCGGGGATTTGGGACTGGAGGGGAGGGCACGTTACTTTTGAAGATGCGTCAGTGTGTTACTGTTTCAAGCTACATAGCTCGACAAGGTGTTGCTTTCACAGGCCGTATCGTCGCCACACGTCCCCGGGGGGGAGGAGATAAACATCCGCCGGCTGTACCAATTAGTATCCAATTCGCCCAGAGAGCCATTCATCGGACGACCCATCAGCCCGATACGGGCAACGGGTTAATGGGTTGTGGCGGTATAGTACAGACCATGAATTTTCACATTATAATCGCTCTTTTCATGTCAAAAAGCCGAGCAAGTCGCTTACTCCGTCCATACAGTGGCGGGTGCTCCATTGAGCCCCTTACATTCATGAAACGATAGCTTCAAGTTCCATACAGGCTCGGGCGGACCTGGTCTAACTTTACACCAGTCAGTACCATTCGTAGCTATAAAGAACACCTGACGACGCAGTGGAGAAATATACAGGGTTTGGTACATGATACGCGAGTCACCACCAGGTCACTACTAAAACTATAGGAAGCCAGAACAGCCCCAGGTCTCATTTAGATTACTACCAACATTCCTAGTGTGTGCAGTTTAGGTAGGGAATCTAGTAACCCCTGTGAACCTAAACCGTGGCGAACGGCCTCGTGACGATGCCTAGGCGACTATCTGTGAAGTCACCGGAGCTTATTAACGCGACAGCTGCACCTTGTTGGTTGATACCTTTCTTTCTTTAGTCCAGGCTCATAAACCACGCTCGCTTATGCATCGCAAGTATATCATTAACAACCATCTTAAAGGTTTGGCTACTCTCTCTTTACACAAGCCCACATCATTCAATCTCTCAGTGTGATACACACCTTTGTCGTTTGATACCTTGATTATTCATTCCCATCCGAAAGACCTCACTCGGTAGTTTCTAGGAATTGCTTCGCAGCTCCTGTCCGCTATCGAAACGGCTCTGCCTCAATTCTCTCCCCCTCGGTGGAAACCCAGAAACGCGAATACGTGTCTTTATTGCCCTGATGTCGGTAATGGGCTCAACCATCTTCACAAGACCATCACAGTCAACGCTCGACATCATGAGCGTACCCCAGAACGTGCTTGATAATCAACCAGTGAAACATTTGGGGTCGCAAGCAAATAGCAACAACATCATCGGCAACGACGTAATGCTGGCGTTGGAAGTTGCGCGAGACAGCCCGGACGCTGCAAGCCAGGGTACCATCCGCGATACGCTTGAGGCAGCGCTGGCGGGTATCTGGGGCAGAATAATGGCAGACGAATTCGGGTATGTTATGTCGAGGGATGAGTTCGCCATCTTCAACTTCTTCCAAGACCGGTTTCGGAAAAACCCGGTAGCAACGAGAGCGCGGAAGCGGTATTGGGATAATTTGAGTGTTCCGGAATCCAGCCCACAACAAAACTGAGAAATATCCAAAAGACACCCGAGTTCTGAGTCACACCCACGTCGCATAGGCCAAAGAAGAAAAGGAGTGAGAAAATCCAGCTCAGGAGCCTGGCGCTTTGGGCTAGAGATCCCCTTTTTGCTTCCTAGGTACATCCTACCTGCTGTCAAACCTCTTGCCCGGTTTCACTATAATAGTGCCCTATTGACCACGAAGGATGAAGGAGAACCTGAGCCATTGATACTCACGATCCACCGATCGTTACTCATATTGGTGATCCTCGGCGAGGCCGTCCCCATCGCCCCTCGACATCATTCAGCGCCATCACGGAGAGTGCAGCGGCGGCACGAAATAATGTAGATCAGGGCTACGAACTTATCCTCTGGTCACCTCTTATGTCCACGGAGGATCATACACGAATGAATTTCTACTTTCAATAGCGAGAGCGAACGTACAATATCATGTCACAACTATAATATCATCCGTCAGGTTGGGACTTCTAGATAGATAGATTAATTACTGTATTCATTCAAATCACAGCCTGTACGCGCACCTGGATTAACAACCCGTGATACCAATAGAAAGAGTCTTGGAACTTTAGCTTTAGGGGAAGTTAGTGATTCTTGGGAGATTCTTGACATCACATCCCTTGTAAGCTGTAAGAATGGGATGGGATGAGAAAATCACGTACCCAGTCTAAATCGACTAGAAGATGGGTGCAAAGTACAGGGCCCCTCACCCTGGAGAGGTTTCTAGGCTCCCGTTATTCGTGACTGTGCACGTTCGAACAATAGAATCTCCTCTGTCTTCGAGTGATCATCTCGATGAATACCAATCAGGTAACCTGGGCGTGTATACTATGTAAGGGGCACCCCAAACTCCCTTCTTGCGTGGCAATTCCCGCCCGAATCAATGTCGAATATAAATTCCATAGGTGGGGGCCATTGTGTTCTCAACTCGACGCCGACGATACCTATTGAACTCTAAATCCGCGCCTCTCAAATTGCCAAGGTACTAGTGTAGCTCTAATGAGGTTATCAAGTGGACTGACACGAGTAGTCGATTGCCTAAGTAGGTAATGGCGATAGAACCTTATCCATGCCAGCAACACAGTTCGCACCACGTAACGCCAAGGGGTGCTAGTTAGCCCTAGTTTAATAGATTTGCAACACCTTACTCATGCTGACCCATGAAGATCTCGAGGTCAGGTCACAAGATGTTTATGTAACAGAAAACAGTAACTTAGATACGATAGGCCCGCCGTCTGAAGAAACCAGCATAGCAGTCCATATATAAATCCACATCAACCCGGCAATGAACAATGACGCAGTTTTTAATATCGGGGAGCAAATAATTACGTGGCTCGAGGTCCAAGCATAAGGCCACGGAGAGAAAACCCTGGGCGATAAAATAGATATTAATTGTTTTGAGAGTCACAGACGAAAACCAAGTAACTGGTACCTGACTTGATAACGTCGTGCTACTGGGGACTTAGGTAGTGCTGCAGTCCTGTTTCGTGAGAATAAGAGAGTAAAAGTTATTGCTGCCCGAGGAAAGAAACAAGAGAATACACATTTTTACAATAGAAGTTCAGATGGTAGTCAATGGAAGGTGAATAGCGATAGTACTAAACTTCAGGCAATCTAGACCGATACTATATCAGCGGCAGTTCAAATCAGAGGTTTTTATCATTATGTAATAACTATAGTCACTTACGAAACCCTCAGTAACTCTTGACAGGTATCGCTTAACCAAGTTAAGTTGAATGGAATAGCTGTCTGAATCCCACGAGCTGAAACCTGTATAATGCACATTAGATCACTGACACTCGGTTATTTTTGTGCGTTTATATAAATGCTAGCTACAAAGGTTCAGATTGGTGTTCAGTAGCTGTAGCTAGGATAAGGATTCCAAACTCAAAGTTAAAACATTTCAATTAGGATCACCTAGCCGAGTAATAACCAGGAGCATCATTATCTAGCTTCTCGACAGGAAAAGACCCTACTGAATAAAAAATAAAAGGGGTTCTCATTAGGAAAGCTGATATCATCGCTAAAGGACGTAAACCGAACGCACAAACACAAGCTATATACAACAAGAAACTATATACAAAGACGTCTTACTCTGCGGTAGGATCAGTGGGAAATGATGAGATCAGTCGTAATCACCGCGGTCAGGAACGCCATAAGGATTCCCGGCAATTGGTTCTTTGTTCAAAAGAAATCCTGCCTCGTCAGCCTCTTGAATCCCCTTGAACCATATATTCGCCATCTTGGCATATCCTGCATCGGTCGGATGCGTGCCGTCAACTAGCTGGGCAGTTGTTGGCCCAGCAGGGGGTTGCATGTCAACGAGGACAATCCTACGACCATTTGCCCTCTGGGTCGCTGCCACGGACTTGAATTGGCTATTGAGGTTCTCAACACACTTCTGCTTACTCGGATCTGACCTCACCAGGAGTGTCGACAGGATGACAGTGGCACGAGATGAACCTTCAAAGACGTCATCTAGCAAGTCCGACACTATAACGTTCATGTTAGTCCATGTTTTTCTATTGGGCCATCGGTGATGTTTAGTCGAGACAGGAAAACTAGCTTCAAGAGGTGTCCTGGTCTTGGCCGTAGACGACGTAGGGGTAGAACTCATGCGAGGGCTCACTTACTGCGCTCCCCGGCATTTGCGAGATCGATGTTACCGGTACAATCGTTGGTACCGACATTGATTAGAACGACATTTGGTTTATACTACAGTGAGTTAGTAAATCATACAGTGAGTGGAACGTGTTGAAAGCCAGGATACTGGATACAAAAGAGGCCCCCCGAAATCGGACAAAAACGAAGCAAACGATGCTCTGGAATACTAACCTTGGGCACAGCCTCGTTGGCTTTGGTATGTACTTGGTCTATAATGTCGCCGGGCCAGCCCTCGACGTCATTGTCCTCCATCGTGCCGTTCCGGCGGCTTCCTACCATGTTGACATCGTTGCCGTAGTCGACGATCTTGTCGCGAAGATATTTACGATATCCATTGCCGTCGCTGGATGTTACGCCATAGCTGATGGAGGCTCCAAGCGGCATGATACGGAGCCACATACCCCCACCGAACCCATCGCTCTTTCGATGAATACTTGGGTGATCATCGTGCTGCTTGATTGGGCTGGCAAGAGAGAGACCTATACCGAATGAAATTAGTGACATTTCCTTCGCTAGGAGTGGAGGGGGAGAGGCGCATACTCTGCGTCAGTGATGCGACGCATATCCATATGCGGCAGAAGCCCATCGCAGATAAAAGCATCGTGAGAAAAGAAGGTGGTTTGGGCAATTTACAAAATGGCCAAGAAAAGAGATTGACAGGAGCTCGAACCAGCGGCGTCGCGAACAATAGTACTCAATATGAGACAATGGCTAGTCGAGGCGCATTCTATAGTCTTTGTGTGTCTCTCCCTTTCTTTCGTCGATCCGGGTTCTTCTTATTATAGTACGGTCTGGAGCACAAGTCAAGAACGACGCCGCACACCTGCACGATGCCGAACCACGAGGCTAATTGTCACGTCTCGTTTCGTGCACAATGCGATCCCGCGCCTGTCGGAAAAGCTTGTTTGCCTCAAGCTTTGGGGTCGGCACATGGGGACGCAGACTGCGCGCGCAGGTCATGTTGGCAAGGGATGCAGCCGACCCAAAGGGATGCGCATTTGACAACCTGTCTCGGTCCCTTGCCAGCCACCGGATGGGAATAACCATGTCGTCGGTCGAGGATATGCTGGCTGACCTTGTAGACCTGTCACCCATATCCATATCCATATCCATCATGGCCAGCCTTAATGTGACGCTGTCGGGAATTAAAGGCCTCAATCTGTATTGCATTCTGCCGAGAGATTTCAATATACAGTAGGTTCTCCGCTCGTACCTGACGATTCGGCTCGAACGGGAGGTGACGGCACTGCTTTGGGCGCACAGATGGTTCCCGGACCGGTAGTCTCATGCGAGATCTAATAGTTGGCAGGACTTTTGCCTGGTCTAGAATCAATAAATGGGGTGCTGATGTCAAGGATAGCATCCTTGCAATTCGCTGGTAGGGTCCCAGCACACCACCGCACCTGCATGGCCGGCAGTGAGCCCAGTCCAATGCCACGATCCGACGAGTTGGGGACGGATCGTCGCGTTGGGGTAGGTAGCCTTCGACCAAGTAACATCCGATCTCGTGGCTGCGCGTTTCTGCCGCCTGATTACCCACCCGCCTGGCTTCGCTTCGGAGTAAACGACTGATTCCAGAAACCCGCCCGCGCCAGGGGAAACGGTGCTGACCAAAAACACCGTGACACATGGCGTCCTGGCCATTTCACTGGATTACATCATGGATGAGGATAACTTGGCCCAAACGTCTATAGTGGACCACGAGAGCATGGCGCCTGCAGGAGTAGCTGGGAATGCGTCGATTGTCAAAGAGCAAGGTTCGAGCAAGCTAGGTATGATACATACAGGCATAGATAAACCGTTTGAACATCTGGATAGATCATGAGTGCGGCACCATGGCAAATTGGGAAGGCCTGCTATCAGCAGATGCGATCGATGCGATGCGGTGCATGACAAGATATCTTCGCGACGAGCGCGTCTGCTCATTATCATTATGACTAACATACTTCTTCAGACAAGGGGGTCTGCATCGAGTTACCATCCGATCTCGTCCCGTGCCCACATTGATAAGCGTCTCTATCGCGGTTGGGGTTCCCGGATCATGATCCAGATGGTGCTCATTCCATTTATCCTACCGCCCGTAGCGGCCGCGGCGTCGAGCACCAGGGTTTCCACCTCCCGAAACCCTAGCTTTTCATAGAGAGGTCGCCCGGCGGCTGTGGCCTCCACGTACGAGCGTAAACCTGCGGCGTCTGCGATCGCTAACATCGGAACTAATAGCGCCTTACCGGCACCGCGGCGATGGTATTTCGGCGCGGTACTTAGGAGGGAGAGGCCTATCATAATCTGTATGTTAGCAAACAAGGGCAAGCGGCGCGTTGCGGTAAGATTAGAAAGAGGTAAGTAAGGAGCGTCTTAGTTGTGGTGGGACGGTCGGTTCAATCAATTCTAGGGAGACGAAAGGGAACGTGTGTCGACTGACTGGACAGGGGAGAAAGAGGAATACTAGGTAGGCAGGTAGTGGAGAGAAGAAGGAGGGGAAAAAGGGAAGAAAGAAAAGAATGGAGGGGGATGACGAAAAGTAGCAGCATAACAAAGGATAGGTCGCCTACCTAACATCTTTTCAGCATCCCACTTCTTCGACAAGGTCGCCAGCTTCGCAAAGAAAGTTTGACACAGCTCCGGATCGGCGCCCCTAGGTGCTGAGATCGTCTTCGCAGCCGCGGGCGCCGCTTCCTCGACTAGAGCGGTCGTGGCCTTTTTCGGCTCCTCGACGCCGTCCTCGCCCACAGCCCGCGAAACATCGATCTCGTCGTCGATGCCGACCCACTCGCCAAACTGGGCCTTGTAGCCCTCGGGAATGTCCCAGCGGACGAAGGCGACGAGCTCTTTCCGGTCGTCGAGGATCTGGAAGTGGCGCACGCTTCGATCCGACATCTTCCGCTGTATGCGCTCGTGAAGCCACTCGAACATGGCGTCGCGGTCCTGTGGCCACCAGTACGTGTTGGCCGGATCCATCGCGAAAGAATCGTAGTATACGTTAGCTAGGGCGTCGATGTCTGCTTCCGTCGGACGCGACATGGTAAACGAAGCGTCCAGGGAAGTGGGCGGGGAAAATGGAAGCGCCATGATCTTGATGGTTTTTTTCTCCTTTTCAACTAATGTTCTCTCTTTCTTCTGATCCCTTCTGATCCTCTTTGCTCTCGTTGTCGCCCGTAACACAATATAAGATGGTAGTTGATATGCCACAGAATTTATATCTTTCAACATGGATTACAAGAGCAAGCAGAGCAGAGGAGTTGACGCCCTTGCTGTAAAGCTGACACCACTTTTATGTCCTACCAAACGGTCAGAATGCTCCATTTTGTCGTGACTAGAGTCTGCCCTTCTAAAATGGGCAATATCCCGAAACCCGATATTCAAGCCTACAGACCCCCAGCCCAGTAAGACTATGACGACGGCGATGGCGACGGTCAGTGCCAATACACCAGATCTTAGTAGCCACTATCTAGACTACCCACACTAGACAAGATACAGGAGAGCTATTCTCCAATCCGCAACCTCCATTCCCGCCGCCCACCGGGTGACTCCTCCGGGGAAGTGGGAGAATCCCTGCAGCCTCCACTACCATCTACTGTAGTACCGGTATAAGTAAGCAATTCAGGGTCTAGATAGCCAAGACGAAACAATCAAGAAAATGACTTTCTCCTTCTGGCTCGCCGCACTCTTCGGGTTACTGACATGTAATACATATATGTATGTCTGTCATTAAAGGTTTTTTTATCTTACATAATATTTTCAAATTATATACTAAGCACTTTTCGCTAGGTCCTTGTCAGATTTTATATGGCACGTTGTCGCTGTATAACCCACAAGGGCAAAGCAGCATCCGCAAGAACACCCCGCTCTTGCATCCGTAACTCAGCAGCGGCCAGGATTGCTCCGCTGAGAACCGAGCGGTGATATGATACTAAAATTACACCCTCTCGCTGGTCCAGATGGCTCCTCGGCATCCAGCGCGGATTATGCTAGTCAGCAGCCAATATGGCCTTGCTTCCTTTGCATCATGCTCGACTGCGTAATCCAAGTGCTCCAGTTCTTCGTCCCGTATCCGCCTTAGGGTACCAATGAGGTCTCGGAACTCGTCGCCTACCTCGTAGCCCTCGGCCTCCCACTGCTCGAACATCTCGAGCAAGGACCGGATCTGGTTGTTATAGTGCTCTCCAATCTCGGTCTCGACAGCCTCGGTGCAGGCCATAGCGGCCTCGCGGCCCATAATGGCGGTGGACCAGCCGAGGGCGGTAGCGGCGACGGACCATAGGGGGTATAAGGCGGTGGGACGCACGCGATGCTTGGTGATCAGCGAGTTGAAGGTCCTTAAATGGCCGGCCTCTTGTTCGTACATGTGGGCCATCAGCGGTCGGAGGTGTGGGTGGGCGTTCACAAGCGGAGGAGTCTGGGCGGTATAGATGAGGGTCGCGGCCAGTTCGCCGGTCTGGTTGACGCGGAGCTAGGGGGGAGACGCAGACGTCAGCATACGGATCGGGGGTGACGAAGGCGCGCATGCCGCCAGCGAGCTCACAGCGGAAGAGAGAAAATCACGCTGTTCTCTCGTTAGAGGCTTTCGCTTGGGTGCCGGGGATGTGGACGGAATGTCGTTGTTTCGAGCTGCAGTGGTACCGATGCATCTCCGGCTCGGCGTATGAGCGGCTGTAGATAGAAAGGCAACCCGAGTAGCCGACGGCACATGCGGGCGCATCGGGTGCAGCACGCCCGGTAGGCGTTTGGGTGGTGGCATTCCTGCGTGTCCTACCGGCCAATTGCAGCCGAGACAGAGAGAAGAAGAGAAGAGAGGGAGAAGGACACGGCACAACAGCGAGAGGACACAAGAAGAGGTAAGTACAAGTACTTAGTGGTATTCCTGAAAATGCACTACAGTAAGTAACGCCGACGTTGGTGGGTATGAATTATGCTTCTTTGGCGCTCGCATGATGCAGCTCGGAATGAGCCGATTTGAGCTTGGTTGTAGCGCATGCTAGGTACCGTAGTCCCCTGGCAGTATGATGCACAGTATGATGCATAGTGTGTGTACGGTAAACGCCCCAAGTTCGCCGCCAGAAACAATGGAGAATGCGCAATCAATATGATTGGCGACGGCTCGGACTTAGATTGCTCCAGAAGCACAACGTCCCCATTATTTGCCCGCAGAGTACTAGCGCATCTACTACGTCAGCCAATAGGTGAATAAGGTGGACGGACAAGAGCGCCGCGACGTAAACTTGGAAGTCGTCGGTCTCGCTACTCCCGGTGGACAAGCTCTCTGTCCAGCCTGAACAATAATAATATACAGCACACTCTCCACCCTCGTTGTCGAGTCGAAGTCACCCCCGTGCTTCGCTTCATTCTGTAGCCGTCGCAGCGCCATCTCGACGTTGGCTTGTTTATCTGAATTTCTATTGTCCTATCGAGAGTAAATTGCACCTGATAGATTGAAGCTAATCCGCCCGACCACGACCCCCCGACACGCGCATTGTGTACAGCCTTATCTGTGTGGCCGCCCACACCCGCACGAGGCCAACATTATGGCCGATGTAGACGATGAGTTCCTAGCCCTCGTCGGCGGGGATGATGCGTCCGATGATGATGTAGAAAACGAGGGCCCAAGCCGCCCGCCATCCGAGTCCCCCGAGCCAGAAACGAAGCAAAGTCGAGGCACGCCGGCAGCCAAGTCGCGGAAGCGGAGACAGGACGATAGTGATGAGGAAGAGGAAGGCGAGGCGTAAGTTGTACTGTGTTATTTTAATAGAACAATGGGCCGGCTTCAGGCGAGGAGCCTTGCTGCTGCTGGGTTGCCAGGTGCTCAGGTGCAGGTTGCGGGTTGCAGCGTAACTCGGACAACAAACAATGAAGGTTGGGAAGAAACCGCCTTGCCTTGTCTCTCGGGAGCACCACGGCCACCGTTATGCTATCTGCCACCCCTTCCTCATTGAATACCTACTTCTTCTCTGCCTACCTCAGCAACCTACCTTCCCACTACAACCAACACCTGCCTAGCTCGATTGCCCCTTCGTTTGCCTCAAAACCTCTTGCAAGCCAACAAGGTGGCGGCTATCTTGCTTTACTACTACCGCCATCACACACAGCATCTCTTCCTACTCGTGCATATTTCCCTACTTGGCATCTACAAAAGAATAGCAACTAACATGCAGTCGGCCCGCGATTCCAGGTCGTCAATTCCTGCCTCGCCTGCATCCGACGAGTCGGCCCCCATGGATGAGTCCGACTCAGAATCCGATTCATTGCCTGTTAGCCATGCCGCCGACGGTAAGATGGAGGATGAAGGAGAGCTCAAATACCCCGTCGAGTATCTACGCCAGCGAGACTGAGAAGGAAGAAATCCTGGCCATGCCAGAACTAGAGCGAGAACAACTGATCGCGAGGCGCCAAGAAGAGATTGACCGCGAACGTCAAAACACCCTCCTTCGCCGGCTCTTACAGGTTAATAAGCAGGAGAGTAGCCAGTCCGCTAAAAAGCGCAAGGCTAGTACCGCGGACCTTGAGGACGGCCAGAGAAAGACTTCACGCCAACGCACCAAGATTGGTGGCTCCAAGGTTGGGGAAACCAGTGCTGGTATTGCGTCCCTTCGCCGCGCTCGAGCCGAGAAGTCCGACCGTCAGCGTCGTAGAGAGGAGGATCGCGAGCGCAACAAGGGCAAGCCGTCCGCACGCGACAGCACACATGACGACGATGATGCTCCTAGCGATGTCGAGTGGGCTGACAAATACGGTCGCAGGAAGTCTAGGTCTGCGACGCCGGAGAAGAAAGACGCTCCTCCCGCTGATTTACGTGACTTCGAACGAGTCCGCCTCAGCCGGAGTCGCTTTGCTGAGGTCTGTTTCTACCCGGGCTTTGACGATGCCATCACAGGTTGCTACTGTCGCGTTGCAATCGGACCCAACCGCGATACAGGCGAGACGGAATATCAAATGGGTGTAATTAAAGGTATGTGTGATCGCTTTGGTGCATCGATCGCTCTCGCTTACACTGCGGTTTAGGATTCACACAGGGCAGGCCGTACGCCATGCAGAAGATGAACCAGCAAAGCTTCGTCACGGACCAGTACGTTAGAATCGCCGTTGGCAAAACCGTGAGAGAATATCCTTTCATCTCTTGCTCTGACTCGCCCTTCAACGAGGTAAGCATCCTGTTCCTTCTCTTTGCCACTGTCTAACAATACCTAGTCTGAATTCCAGCGCCTCCAGAGAGCCTGCCAGGATGATGGGGTGCCCTTCCCTAAAAGGTCCCAAGTTGATGCCAAGATCGACGACATTAATGCTCTACGAGGTCGCACATGGACAGAAAAGGAGGTTAGTGACAGACTTGCACGTATGCAGAATATGAAGAAGAAGTATGACTCGTCTGAACGCAACCGCCTGGTGAACAAGTTGGAGGAGGCTAAAGAACGGGGTGACGAGGCTCGTATTGCCGAGTTACAGGGCCAGCTGGACAAACTGGAGGTACCAAAACTGGCTTTTAGAACAAGCCTGTTACCCAACAAGAAGTCGGCGGCCCCCTCGACCCCTTCACAGCAGGATCGGCTTGCCCAGCTCAACATACAAAGACGTCGAGATAATGCAGAAGCTGTCCGCAAAGCGCAGATCATGGAGCGAGTAAAGATACGGAAGACAGAACCTCGGATGAACGAGTCTGAGCAGATCGCAAGCCTAGCTGATGGCAGCGAAACTACAACACCTGCAAGTGGAACACCCAAGGTCAGCCCGGCCGGAAAGGCACCGGTGCTTCCTCATATACAGAAGCTGCAGGCTCAAAACCACCAGGCCGGAAAGGATAAGAAAGGAATTCCTCAGATTCATCGACCTCTAGTTGACGATGATATTATTGCGTCTCTAGATCTAGAGATTGACGTGGAAATCGATTAGATTGTATGAATGGAAACGGAGGGAAGAGAGCTCAATAAAAGCCTCGGGCTTTGTGATGTGGCCAATAGCATCAACAGAAGCGTCTTGGCAGTGTCACTTGTTATAGCCTTAGGAAAGCAATTGTATTTGTATCTGCAAACTCAGGGATAGAACGATCACATCGAGGCTATACGCACCAAAACATCGGCCTTGGTGAAAATCGACTTACTTTGGATGGTGGTTAGGTCACATATATGTACATATATTCCCGGGATGTCATAGCTACACAATTGATACCAGGTTCCAAAAGGAACTAGAATATATGCATTGCAAGCCACCACCTACTATAACTGAGAACTGGTATACTCCGGTATAATTGTTACCTTGTAGATAGAATAGTGTATAGAAAGTAGCTTTAGCTATCTAGGTACTGATATCAGTAGGTCGCCATTATATATCATATGTCCCTGACTACTAGGTCCGGAAGGGTCGAGCAGGCTAGGTCATCGTTCTCCCGTCTACGGCAGCTCAGATGCTAGTTACCCTTAGTGAATGCCTAATCCTCCCTGCATATCCTATACAAGACTAGTAGATATGGAATTCTGGCGTCAGCTGTGTGTGTGTTTTGCTTTGTTCGTGTGCCAAAAAGTAGGCGTGCGGTGCATATTGTAGAGACCCAGAAATGTGCAATACAAGCAACTTAGAAGTGTTCTGAACATTTGCTATCCATCACTTTCACCATTGAGCATGTGAGAGAATTCTCAACAGCGTCACTACCTCACTCGTTGGACTCGCTTCTGAGCATAATTGGGACTTCTTCAGGCAATTAATTATAGTATCTCTGTCATCGTATACTCAATGATACCAAATATCATATATCGTATTTTAACTCTTGTCGTAGAAGACTCCTCTCCTCTAGGTGTGCAGTCGTGAACAGGCAAGTACGGATTAATAAGCGACAAAGAACAAGCCGAATTACGTTGTTAACATGGTATAGATCCAGGGCGAGCAGCTTGCAATCATAGAATGTCGTCGGCATCGCATGTTCCAGCCTGTGAGGAGTCGATGCTTATTAATTCCTGGACTACTCTCCAGCGACTTGGAACCATCTGATTGGATTAAGATGGACTTCTTTATCGACGCCCGTTTTCTCGGCGTGGACTAAGGCCATTCGCAAAATAGCCTTGGACATATTGGGAACATATTTGATTTGCAATCAAATATTGCGTGCTATGGTACCTCATTCCTATCTTGTTATTCAGCTTGCTTGGCTTTCTTATGTACCTAGTCGTCGTGTAGACAGGATTTTGATGAGGAGCATGAATATGTATAAAAGGAAACAGGGCCGCCTTTGGAGTGAACTACGAGATTTGCTGAATAATTCACACGCTGAAGCTAGATTAGAGTGATTTATACAAACATTCACGAGCAACATTCAACCCTCCTGGGTTGCCCGCGAAATAGTTGGGACACGACCAAGAAATATATAAGTATCCTCATCTTTATCTTTATCCTCACTTATACCATGCCTGTTACACGTTACGAGTCGGCCCCGGTTGATGTATCACCCTTGGCCCAACCCTTGAAGTTTGAGTTCTCGGGCAGGATGGCCAAGAACCGGTTCTTCAAGGCCGCTATGGCCGAGGACCTGGCAACATGGCATCCTACTAATATAGAGGAGCGCGGAATTCCTACGAAAGAGTTGATTGAACTATATCGAAGGTCTCTATTCCTGGACTGACTAGATGTGCTTCAGAGAACTGGATACTCGCAGAGGTGGAAACAGTCAAGAGGCTTCGCTGACATGATATTTTAGATGGGGCGAGAACGAATGGGGTGTTATCACTACCGGAAACATCGATATTGAGCTTGATAAGGTTGATTCCGTTGGCGATATGATCGTCACACCTGAGTTGCCGCTGAACGGCCCACGTTTCGAGGCCTTCAAGGAGCTGGCTGCCGCAGCAAAGGCGCACGGTAGCCTTTTCATCGCCCAGGTCACCCACCCTGGACGACAGCTCAACGCGCGGATATGCAAAGACAGCATCTCAGCTTCGGCGATACAGATACGTGAGTTTCTTTTTAAACTTGACTCTCGGTCTTTTGTTTAAATCTCATATCAATTACAAACCCAATGGTGGTTCCTGCAGACCAGTTGTTGATGAAACTATTGCGAACTAGCACCTCGGGACGGTGAAACAGTCTCTAAATACGCAAAGCCTCGCGAGGCAACGAAGGCGGATATTTTGCGTCTTGTGGACGGCTTCTCGTATGCTGCCGAGTACCTACAAAAGGCCGGCTTTGACGGTATCGAGCTTCATGCAGCTCACGGCTATTTACTCTCGCAGTTTCTTTCCGAAACGTCTAACCAACGGACCGACGAATACGGCGGCAATCTCGGGAATCGACTCCGTCTCGTGGTTGAGATCGCAGAGGCCATCAGGAGGCGCACACAGCCGGGATTCATTCTGGGGATCAAGATCAATTCAGTTGGTAAGTCATAACCCGTCCCAGCACTAGCAGGCTCTCACAATACGACATAGAGTTTCAAGCGAAGGGGTTGAAGCCCGCCGAGGTAAGAACCATGTGCGAGGCGCTACAAGAGGTCGGATTTGACTTCGTCGAGCTCTCGGGCGGCACCCACGAGGACACGGGGTACGGCGGCGAGCGCGAGTCCACGCACAAGCGAGAGGCGTATTTCCTCGAGTTCGTGCGCGACATCGTGCCCAACCTGACGCGCACGCGTAAGTTCCTCGTCGGCGGATTCCGCACCGCCGCATCCATGGCGCAGGCTCTAGATCAGTCTCTCGACGGCATCAGCCTCGGCCGGCCGGCGGCGCAGGAGCCGCGGATCGTCACTGATCTTCTCGCCGGTAGAATCACGGGCGCAGTCAAGCCCCCGCGCGAGTTCCTCGTAGACCTCAGGCTGGGCGAGACAGCGGCGGGGTCGCAGATGTCACAGATTGCCAGGGGTCTCGAGCCGTTCGACGCCAGCGACGAAAAGGCCGTCGCGGCTTACAAGAGGGCGGAAGCTGCCCATTCGGCTAGGCTCGCTGCTGATGGCGACAGGCTGGAAGTGCGTGGCTATCCACAGCCAACGGGGCCCGAGACTTCGTCACATCCCTATGGTTTTGCTTATTGAGAGTCAAGAAAGGTTGATCTGTAGATTATAACAACTTGGAGACTATATTGACGATGTTATAACTTGGCAGTGCATTCAGTCAGGCTTCCTGGGAACTCTTCCGCGCACAGGCCACCCCCATGCTCACCTCCTAACAGGGTGTATTTGTCATCCAGCCCCAGCATAATGATCCTATGCCGGTGACTCAAGTTGCTGATAATTATGTTCAAGAGCACCTCGAAATTTATATCACTCTTATAAACATCTCATCGTGTCCGCAGTCGTCATATTTTTTGCGACCAACGTGAGAACCAGGCAAGAAAGTTTTTGTAAACGGGATGGAAACCAGCTCTCGACGTAAAGTGAGTTAGTTGGTTAGCCGCTCCTTTCCCCTTGTATCGCGTAACTCATTCTCCACCGTAGGCTTGCGATCTCTGCTTCCAGAAGAAAATACGCTGCGATGGTCTAAAGCCCACGTGCTCAAATTGCTCATTATACAAAGTCTCGTGCAAAACTACCACGATACGGAGGAGACCCGGTCCCAACTCTAAACAACCGCCAATAAACACTGTAGACGAAGATACAGCCGAGTAAGCGGGCCCTATCGAGGGCTTTCGTAACCAACCCCGTCGCTCATGATTGTCATACAGGGCCAAGAAGGGCGACGGTTTAGATGCTCGCCTCGCGCGGATCGAGGCTAAGTTGGATGCCTTGCGAGGTACCGACAGCACCGTCACTTTAAACCATCTTTTTGAACAAGATGCATCCGACGAGAGAGTAGTCGATATCTCATTAGCCTCCGAGATACCACGTACGCCATTGTCGACGGACTGGGTTAGCCAGAGAAGTCGTGATGGCCCTCCCGTGCCACCGCTGACGGAGGCGTTACCTATAATTGAGTTGTATTTTCAAGACTACAACTCCCTGATCCCTTTGTTCAACCAGCAGTCATTTGTGAGCGATGCCCATGTTTTCACTTCGCATCCCGGGCGGATATGTACTCAAATCCGCTCAAGTTAAGGGTGTATACTTCCCGGCTCCTGCGGAGGTTGTCAAATTACCAATCGTCTTCCCAAGCCATCCCATCACTAATAATTCTGGTTTTCTGCAGATGCACTTGTTGAACGATTACCACAAACCATGTGGAGAGAGACCGAAAATCTACGCTGCCGTCATCAACGTTGTCCTCGCTATGGGCTATCGAATTCAGCTTTGCGAGCACGGAGATGTCCACTCGGGATTCAACGAGGCCAAGATTAAAGCTTGTGTTGATAATGCCCAGATGATGCTCGACGAGCTGATGATCAGAGACCAGGACACCCTCGGGCTCCAAGCGCTACTTGGCCTTGTAAGTAAGTAGTTACCCTCTAATATCTTGCCCGAGGACGCTTTAGCTGGGCATAAAATAGATTCTCCTTATTTTTATGATGAGAATATTTGTCGCTATTTTAAAGCTGATTACATGTCCTGCTTTTGGAGCCCATCTTTCGGCAAATTTTAATCTCTTTCATTTTATTTGGAACCCCTTTGCCTAACAACGCATAACCTACAGTTATATATCAAACACATCCAGATCAGACCCCATCTTCGGTGTTGATCAGTGCTGCAATGAGGCTGGCGCATAGTTTACGGTTGGAATCTAAAACCGTAAACTCGGAGTTGTCAACACAAGAGGCTCGTCAGAGGGCCAACATATTCTGGATTTGTTATATGCTCGACAAGGTAGAGATCATAGTATCGTACATATTAACAACGCTAACTGACACAACCCAGGATGTTAGCCTCCGCACGATCACTCCCTCACTGCAGCTGGATAGCGATATCGATATTGATCTCCCGGGCTCATCAAACGGAGACGATTGCGGGAACTTTCTATACACTGCAGACGGATTATCGCAGTTACACCTTCTCCGCGCCAAGGTCCAACTCGCGCATCTCGAGGGGAGGATTTACGACACTCTCCTCAGCAATAGATCGAGGAAGCTTTCGCGCGAGGCTCGCGAGCAAGCGGTATTACAGATCGATAGACTTCTGGGGCGTTGGAAGCAATCAATTCCGGCCCCCTTCCAGCTCGAGAACATGACTGTAAACCTTTTATCGGGACCGCTTATACATATGACGGTGCTTTATCAAACGTACCTGATATGTTTGACCATGACACATGGACTGTACGCACAGAACGCGCCATGGTTGAAAGCCCTGGGAGGTCTCGGTAGTGATCTCTTACGAACCTTCAATCCTCGAGGTAGTGCGTGCATGGATGGCAATGCCTCGTCTGCTCCCGCTATCTGGGAAAAGTGTGTCACTGCCAGTCGAGCAATCCTCAACATTCTCTCTTATCAGTGAGTATCGCATCAACGCCAATCCTAACATCCTACCCCACCCCCCTGTTACCCACAAGAGACAGTGATGTACCCTAACGTATATCACCTCCATTTGCTTTCGCTGACTTGTCTCACACTAGGTCCTTCGGTGGCTGTAGTGTCTGGCTCAGCGCGTGTGCCTACTTCTCGGCCATGACATTTTTGTTCGTCAACTTGATCTACCATCCGACGAGCAAGCTGGCGGAGAATGACCAGAAACTGGCTGAGATGTCCATGTTGCAGTTGCAGAAGTATTTCGACTATAAAGGTCTCGAGAAATTCAAGCAGCTCCGCCACGTGCTGGTGCAGATTGGAAGCGTCGCCGAGTCCGTTCTAAAAGAGGCACGGATATCACAGGCGCCTAAGGAAAGCGCGCAGTCGATATCCCCTTTTGAGGCCGCGCCTTTCCCCTCGGTGTCACCGCCTCTCGACGTCTTCGACATGAACTCAGGACAAGACTTGGTGAGTTCCGGTCCACTGTCTAGTGAATCCTCCTGCGTCGCCAGTCATACGTGGCATCCAGGTACTCGATTGTTGACAGCCATTCTCTTTTCTCAGACGAGCGAAGAGCCCGTTCCTCCTGTTGGGCTGGGATGGATGGGGACAACGGGCTTCGGCGCGGCGGATGCGGACCCAGCGGCTCAAAGTATATGGCCGACCTCCGGGACTGATCCCTTTTTCGAGTTCGGGCCAAGTTGAAGACGATGTAGAGATTCATAGTAATTCCAACATCATCGCCGCTCATATATCCTCCTGACATAACTCCCTGTCGTGTGTGGTCTGGCGCTACACCGCCTAGGTGTTCTCTCTAATCTAAGCTGTCGTTAGCATTCCCGGTGCCCCGTCCCACCACTATTCTGATAATTAAATAGGGACCAAGACTATCTAATCTACATGTTTGTCCAGGCCATTGGTACAGTAGTGGTACGTTAGACATTTTATGTAGCAAGCTACTTAAGCGTACGCGGCGCATCTAAGCCCAAATAGTCCGGGAAGTGCTAGAAGGCATATATAAAATAATAAGGACGCATTGTTATCATTCCGGGGGTGTTGCTGTGTTCACAAATCCGAGTCCGAAAGATCGAAGCAAAAGCACCAAGATCGTAGGTACTGGTACTGTACTGTGCATATGAAGTACACGGTGTAAGCAAGCCACTACATAGGTACCTAAGGGCTGTATAAGAAGACAGACATTGGAATTAGAAAGGTACGACAGAACAGTGCATTCAAGGTCCCTGCCTCCAGTCAATTACTTACTCCATATCTGTTACAGCATCCGTGTTCACAACCCCTCTGTTAGACTCAAGTACCTATTCACAGGCCCGAAACTACAGTACAGTACAGTACCTAGTGTGAGTCGTCCAGATACCCTGATCCCTGCTTTTTACCTAGTCCGGCAAATCAGTGATGTCACGAAACGGGAGCACGTCACAGCTTCGACCACTCACAAGCTTCGGATTACTAGCTCAACCCAAGCAATGAGCGTGAACACCATAGCATACTGCCCCCTCCTGGGCCAGCATCCCCCGGTGGCTGATGACACCACCATAATGCGTAGACATGCCCCCTCCGCTTCAACTTGCTTGCTTGCTAATACAGCATCGCATGAACAAGCCGGTCTTGTCTCCCGCCGTTTGTTCATTCCCCCGCGTCTCGTTTCGATTGTAGTGCTGCTTGCGCGTTCTGTTCCCCTCATTCTAACTGCCATTCCTATTCGCCCACAACTACGCCTACATAGCACCTACTATCTTACCAACCTTTCTCTTCTCTCCCCTGTCCCCGTGAAGACGTTTGTGAAGGCCTTATTCTATGAATCTAGCCCGTCTCGCCTTCTCACAACTTAGAGCACCCCGTGTCTTTGTGCGTCCCGGGCCCCAATTGACAGGCCCCAAGACATACCCAAGACTATTTGCTATTGCACCACCAAGTAGAGCCATGGCCGAGTACAAGTTGAAGGATGTAACCTCGCTGTCGTTACAACCCGGCGAGAAGAAGGAGGTCGAGGTCGAAGGCATCGACGGTGCCAAGGTCCTGCTCCTCAATGCTGGCGGTGGCCAGATTCAGGCCCTCGGCCCTAAGTGCACACACTACGGTGCTCCCCTCGTCAATGGGGTTCTTACTAAGTCCGGAAGGCTAGTTTGCCCGTGGCATGGAGGTAAGCCCAACCCGTCGCCCGCGTCCTTCCCACAACTCCACATCCGCCCCTTACCATGGCCAGGAGCCCTTCTCCCGCTAACAGCCCGTGCCCAACAGCATGCTTCAATGCCAAAACCGGCGATGTAGAGGACGCCCCGGCCCTAGATGCGCTTGCCGCCTTCGAGGTCATTGAGAGAGATGGTGCTATCTACGTAAAGGGTGAAGAAGCTGTCATCAAATCCGGACGAAGAAAGCCCAACATCAGATGCCGCGGGGGGGTTAGCACCTCTAATGCCGACAAGGTTGTCGTTGTGGGTGGTGGCAGCGGTGCTATAGGTAGTATTGAAGCTCTACGAGAGGGAGGCTTTACCGGTCCTATCACCATCATAACTAAAGAGGGTTATCTACCCATTGATCGGACCAAACTCTCAAAAGCTCTATTAACCGACGTGAACAAGGCACAATGGAGAGACGCCGAATTCTTCAAATCAGGATCCATCGACTTTGTCGAGGACGAGGCCACTGACGTCGATTTCAGCAACAAGTCCGTTACAACGAAGGGCGGCGCAAAGCATACGTACAGCAAGTTAATCCTCGCTACTGGCGGCACGCCCCGCTACCTTCCCCTACAGGGCTTCAAGGTACTTGGGAATATATTTGTCCTCCGAACTTTACACGATGCCAAGAATATTGTCGATGCTATTGGAGAGAAAGGAAAAAAGATTGTCATTGTCGGGAGCAGCTTCATCGGTATGGAGATTGGTAATGCCACGGCCGCGGACAATAACGTGTCTGTCATCGGCATGGAAAGCGTCCCGTTGGAGAGGGTACTAGGTAAGGAAGTTGGTGCAGGTTTGCAAAAAGGTCTTGAAGGGAAAGGTATCAAGTTCTACATGTCGGCAAGTGTCGACAAGGCCGAGCCTTCGGCGTCTGACCCTTCCAAGGTTGGCTCGGTACTACTGAAAGACGGCACCAAACTTGATGCGGATTTAGTCATCCTTGGCGTTGGCGTAGCCCCGGCGACGGAATTCCTGAGAGACAACAAGGTAATACGGCTTGAACAGGATGGTTCGCTGAAGACGGATGAGAACTTCCTCGTCGCTGGACTCAAGGACGTCTATGCCATCGGCGACATCGCAACCTACCCCTACCACGGGCCAGGTGGCCAAGGCAAACACACAAGGATTGAGCACTGGAATGTGGCACAAAATCAAGGCCGGAGCGTTGCGAAGCATATTATCAAACCGTCTGCGAAGCCCGAGTTCTTCACACCTGTGTTTTGGAGTGCCCTGACAGGTCAGTTGCGGTACTGTGGCAACACAGTCAACGGTTGGGATGATCTTGTCTTGCAAGGCAACCCGGCAGAGAGCAAGTTCGTTGCCTACTACTGCAAGGGCGAAACCGTCGTGGCTGTAGCGAGCATGGGCCGAGATCCAGCTATGACAAAGTCAGCCGAGCTGATGAGAGAAGGGGCTATGCCATCAAAGAGCGAACTTCAGAAAGGGCTGGATATCTTGGATGTATCCCTTGTGGCTTGATGCCCATACACAAACGAAGAGGGGCGATGGCGAACTTGTACTTATGTCAGTCAATCCTAAATTGAGCAGTTCTTGTACGGTGTAGCACTCAGTTTATTCGTACAAGATGACGTTTCGTATGTCAACTGTGAGGAAGACTTCTCGGAATGAGCTGGACTGGCTTGGACCCTTCTAGTATAAACTAAGGTTAAAGGCTGAGGATATCATTTCCCCGAATCTAGTGGTTGGGAAGTCAGGTAGTTGATAAGCAAACCCTTGCAGCAGCAGCAGCAGCCGCAGGTAACGGTTCGCTGGTAACCCGGAAAAGTCGAAGTCGAAGGAATGAGCATCTAGTGGCTAGTTACGAAACAAGTAGCGCGATTAGGTACTGTCAGTTCTCCATCACTTACTTCGTACACGACTGTACCGGTATCTGCTATGACAAGGGTGTGATTATCACAAAAACACAGAAACATTGAATCGTCGTCATCCCGCCGTGCTGGGTGCCGTGCCTGTCCAATCCCATGTTGCGATAGCTCTGCGACCCCTGGTTTGACAGCTGAGGCTTCGGTCCCCACGGACGACAGCCGTCATGCAGGGTCATTCGTGTGACGAGGGGCTGGCTGAAGAGGTATATGTACTGTACCTAGTGAGTGTGGCTAGGAGTGGGCAGGAGTGGATGCGAACACCTGTTGCTTGGCCGCCAAGATGATCTGGTGTGACCTGTTCAGGTGACAACAAACCAAACCTGCAGCGCATCCTCATCCACACAGCACACGTTCCTTAGCCACCTCTTTTTTTTTCTCCCCTTCTGCTTCTTTTTTTTCTGTTTCCCTTATCGTCTTGTTGCTACTGTTGTCTAAGACAAGACAATGTGAGGCAACTTCTTCTTAGCGGTATACTTACCTAGTTGGGCGTTTGTTAATACGCCATCACAGCTGGTTATGATTAATTTATCTATCCTGGTATCTACTATACTAAGTCACCGACCCCACCGATGCTTGACGCGAGATCCCTGAAGCCCCTACCTTGTAGGCCGTGCCGCAATTTCACGAGCAACATCTTCTGCTGTCCGCTGATTCAGGCTTCGCGGGGGGAAGAGACCGACTGAGATAGAGTAGAGAGAATTGCGTTTCGGTGCTGTGTCAGACAAACCTTCTCTCTCGTAAACAGCCTGTTCGAAGAGCGTCGTCGGCATTCGTCTAAGACGCCTTCTTCATTTCTCTCACCTTCATACTCACAATAACGCAGTATTGTATATTCACACAGCTCCCCTGACCCCGACCACCTCGACTCAGACACGATGCGATAAGATGCCCGCCGTCCACTTAATCTCGTCTATTCGCACTCGACATATCTCATCTCCACCACTGCGGGCATTATGGCTGACGCTCAGCTGCCGACTGACGGCGAGAGCGACGCCATTCCTGCCCAATTTGCTCCCTCCCCTGAGACCTCTATGTTGAGGTGCTGCTGTGGTTCACTCGAGTGTGTTTTCCTGAGACATAACAACTCTATTCTTGATAATGTTGAGAACGATGTTCATCAGGCTGCCCGAATGGGTCGAGTAGGTCAAATGTCTCCTCGACCCTCTCCTCATCTGCCATAATATACCCATTTATACCTATCGTCTGCTGGTGAAGTGCAGAGTCGAGGAATGAGTCGATAACTATCTATCCTACGCGTGCCGAGTAATGTTGGCTTGTCTCTTACCCCCACATAATCATGCACTACTATCACTACACTGCTGTTATTGCGGAATGCGAACAAATCTAGATATATGAGTCGCTAGTCATCAGCCCACATTCCCTTGTCTCCGCACGTCAATCTTATAGACAACAGCCGCACTACGCGGCAAGAGAATGGGTGTATCATTGTCCTCTAACGTTGACATTGTAGGCGCTTCTTGCAAGACACGAATCCTACATGGCAGATGCAGAAAGGGACCGGGGCGAGTTAACCGTTCGCATCGAGCAACTCGAGAGCAACAACAAGGAACTCGAAGCCATGAATGCGAGGATGATCGAAGAAAATAAGGATCTTATAGATCAACTCGAAGCCCTTAATACAACCGTTACCGATTCCGAAGCCCACGTCAAATTGCTGGAGGCCACATTACTTTCGTCGCAACAGACCATTCGCCGGCTGGAAGCGGAGACGACCCGTGCCGAGGCCCTAGAGCGACAGATCGCGTCGCTCGAAGAAGAGCAGGCTAACCTACAAGGCAATTTGTTGTTGTCGCGCGAAGAAGCCAGGACAGCCGCATCAAGGTGGAAGCGAGCCGAGAGGGGTATCAACGACCTCCAGGAACAGCTCGAACGCATGGAGAAAGAAACGAGGGAAGAGCGGGAACATCACGTCCAGATGATGGGCCGGATCGAGAGGCAGCGCGAGATGGAGAAGGAGCTGAATACGGCGGCCGGGCGGCTGAAGGGAGCTGCCGCGGCCAAATCTCTGGATCAGGGGAACGGAGGTAGCCATGTGGTAGGGCATTTCGTGCGTGATCTGCTCCAGGATAACGCGAATCTGCAATACGGCATCGCCGAGCTACGCGAGATGCTTATGAACTCCAACGACGAGATACAGGCTCTCCGAGACCAGCTGGAGTATCATCAACCCCTCGGAGACCGTGAAGGTAGCACGACGCCAACGTTGAGCACCGAGCTCGAGCTAAAGCAGTCGCCTATTCGCGAACATAAATCACCAACCAGACTATCGCAGGAATTACACATACACCATCATTATCATGTCTCGGCAGCTAAGCAAGACGCCAAGAAGCTCAGGAAGAAACGTCTAGGCCTCGCATCTGGTGCTTTTGCGCACCCCGTTGTCGCCCATCCGAGCACACCGCCAGGCGGAATGACGAGGCATTCATCGGCTCCACATTCACGGAAAAACTCGATACGCTCCAACCGCTGGTCGTCACTCTCAGGGCAACAATCCGAATTTGCCTTGTCTTCCGCACCCAGCTCACCTCGTTCCAACAACAGGAATTCCGTGTTCGATGCTCCTCTGACGGGGTCATTTCCAGGATCGCCCACGTCGAGTATCGATCCAATGTCACCAAGCTGGCATCCCATGCACAAGAGGGGCCCGTCTAGCATGTCTACGCGGAGTTTCCAAGTGCCAACCTGTTTTCCCTTTGGCCCGGCCCCTCCGAGTATTGCCCACCCCATTGTGGAGGAGTCGTCGGATGGAACCGAGGTTCCGGCGGAGCCATTGCTGCCGACGGACAACTCGATCGCCGATGACGAAGCTTCTTCCCGAGGACTCAGCGTGATCTACGACGATAGCTCCGTGGACCATGGCGAAGCAACAGACTCCAATGGCTCACCCGTCGCCGGACGTCTCCGTCGGGCGTTGTCCCACGAGTCCATCATGTCGCTTTCCGGCGGTCTCGACATCCACACGTTGAAATCGCGGCCAAGCCAACTAACGATCCGTCAACTCGGGTCCGCCTCGTCCGTAACAGGAAGCAGCATCGTCATCGCGCGACCGCTACTATCACGGGACAGTGCCAAGAAAAGCAGCGCTTTACTACGCGACAGCTTCGGGCCATCTCCGGTCGGCAGTCTCCACTCCCATCAGTCAGGCACGTCTTCGCACCAACAGGACCCGAGTCGTCCAGGCTAGGGAAATGGGTCGGCTGGCGGCCGTGGGGCGGCGGCCTTACCGGGGCTGGTACTGGTGCCGATGGCGCAGGACGGAGTGTCTCCGCGCAGGCTGCCAAAGACAAGGACGCCAACAGAAATTTGAGCCGCTCACCCGGTATCAACCAGCCGGGCGCCATTCCCGGGTTTTCCGAATTTCTCGCCGTAGCCGCAAAGAAGAAGACCCCAGCTTCCAAAACGACGCCCGACGTCGTAGACCATGAGGCGTTGAGAGAAGGTCTCAGCGAATAGTGGCTACGATGACGGTGTACGCCGCAGTAGACTTTGAACCGCGACAACAAGTGCAATGACGTGCAATACTTATTTCTTACTGTCATTTTTTCGTCCTTCCCTCTTTCTGGTCTTATTGAGATACCTATTTTATAGCAGCATACAGATTCGCAGGCATCACGACAGCATTCTCTATCTAGAAGGCGTTATCTAGGCGGGCAATTTGTCACATATATACGACCCAGAAGACACCATTCCGAGCATTTATCAAGCAATAATGGATCCGGGGCACTTACTCATTAATCATCCTCTACGTTTTTGGCTACTCTTGCTACTTTACAGTCTGGTTCCCATCGCAGACAGAGAAACATTCGCAAGCTTGTTGGATCTTATATAAGGATACTAACTCTATTGGCCATCCATTGCATTTGACACACTCACGGTCACATTTCACAGTTTCCTTTTCTTGGCTTTTTCCTTTTTGCATTGCATATTCGGAGCAGCAGGGTCGACCGGGAGAGGGACGACAAATTGAGAGATATATATATATATTTTCTATACTATACTTGTTTGTGGTGTCTTCGGCGGAATTGGAGTTACAGCAAACAACACATGATACCCCTTAGGCACCTTGATGTCTATCAGTATATTTTGAAGTCCTACTCTAAATACCTGCTTTTGTGTTAATCAATTTTCGCAATTTTGTGACGACGTACATAACAAACCGCCTCTTAGGGTCGTGTAATCAACTACGAGCGTGTGTACATATAAAGTCTACATATACCCTAAATACATACCATGCCATGCTGACTTAGACATGATAAATAAACCTTCGTCTGCGTAGTGCATACTTGATTCCCTGTTGGTGTTGTTTCGCCGGAGATTAAAGAGCTGTCGAGGTAGACAACTATTACCAGTGGCAGGTACATATTTATAAACGGTAGTGACGTATAGGATTGTCTGGTGATGAGGGTTGCAATATCTAGACTGTGGTTTCACGGACATTGAAGAAAGGCCAACCGCAGATAAATTTTGCTATCACGCCAAGTTTAACAAGGCAAAACCCATAATCTACAAAAGACAACTAGAAAAGCATACAGTATTATATATATGATAGCCAACACCCAAGCTATGCAAGTGAACGCATTATGCAAATCTATTTTTTGGACACAAACCCCCCCGACTGAAGCATAATTGGTAGAAATAGTTTCGTTGCCACTACGTGAAGCAGCCGGCGGTTATGGCAGATCCCGCACAAGAACCATCTCGCGTAGTCTCCGTATCCCATCCGAGGTGACTTGAATAGGACATCGTAGTTTGCGATAGAATAAGGTGTACACGTAAGTTGCCAAATGCGAGTGGATCAATCAATTGCTATATCAGTGTCAGTCAAAGCTCTTTCTCTTTAACAAGATTGGCACTACAGCCCCAGACCGCACTTACTAGATTTCCTTTGGCGCCAGCAAGTCTGCCTGATACAGCCAATGGTTATCCTTTTCTTCGGCTTCTAGCCAGTCATAAGGGAATTGGACGAGGTGGCCTTGTATCATATTGCAGCATTCCTCTGCATCCTCACGACCTAGCACCTCGTATGGGAAGGTCGGCCCACGTCGACTGCCCTTAGTAGTGGCTCGTCGGCGACGCTTCGTCGAGTTTTGATTATATATAGTGTTCTCACCATTCGACCTGGCGGTGACTTTTCAGAGGTTGAGAAGGTCGTTCGTCGATCTTGCTTCTTCTCATTCTGCGTTTCTAGATGCACGCCGTCCGATTGTCCATCCAAGGTCGGGAAAGGAATATCTCCAGGGGGGTGGGTGGGAGAAGATGTCTCTAGCGACTGCTTAGTAGTGACTTTCTCCGTTTCGAGGTTGGCGTCGTCCTGCCCTGCATCTCCTAGCTGATCTGAGCTAGCCGGTGTCATTTTCTCATTTACTGTCTCTAAACCTCCATTGGTAGTATCATAGGCCTTGGGGTCACTTTCGTGCTCTGAGACAGCCTTCTCAGTGAGCATTTTCTCCAAGATAGCCGGACCGGCTGATGCAATGGCTGGTGCAGCAATACTAGGCGCAGCGATACCAGCTATAGCACCGCTAACCTCGGTCATTTGGGGCTTCGTCCCATCATGTTGACCTCTGTCGCCAAACATGCTGTCTGCAAACCTTTGAGCGTATTCGTCGGACTCGTGGTAGTCCTTCCACGTGGACACTTCGTTATCCGGCATGCATCGAAATACCCGGCGGTATAGAACAGTGTTGTTCCTCGCCACCCTGGTCCAGATGTCGTCCCAAAATGCAGGACTGATCGGATCACGCATACAATTCTTGTCAATTTTTGCTGCTATGATATCGGTAAGTAGCGGGTTTGAAGACTCGGAGCTTGGCCGTTCGGAGTCGTCGAGACGAACAGCCGGTCCTCCGATGTCTGTATCGTCAGCAACGGGAAGAACAGTATGCTGCGCGCCAACTGGCAACTGGCTCGGTCCACCAGAAGTAGCGGGAGGGAGTCCATCGTTCCCTTTACCAGAGCTTTGATCTCCTTCTTTAGGCATCATTGTCCCGTTCGAGCTGTTAGGCGTGTGTTTGGCTGAGGGTTTCGCCGCCTGGCCAGACCGATAGAGGACGACCTCACGGCCATTGAGAACGGCTGAGTCGCGCCCGAGGTCTTGGCCTTTTTCTTGTGCATCTTTCCAGTGATCTGCACCGTAGCCTTCCACGTCTTGGTCATGACTGGCCTGTCGGTGAGAAGAGCTCCGTGTGGGAGATTTGCCCTTTGAAGAGCCAGAAGCAGAGGACGCAGAAGAGGAGGAAGGTCTTGAATTTTCGGGATCTTGAGTATCGTGATTGAAGCTTCTAGTGGGATAAACGTTTAGCCGTGAACGTTGCGTGCTGGATTGAGCTTGAGCTGAGCTTTCTGCGTTCGGATATTCGTAGTCGTCATCGTACATTTGGTCCATCTCGGCCTCGAATTGGCTCGCAGCACTCAAATCTGCACCTCTGTCCTCCTCGGTGATCGCATCTACATCTAAGCCTAGATGTTCTCGCATCAGCCTCATTCGAAGCGTGTGAGCAAACCGCCCGACACGGTAGGGTTCACCGCCCATTGTAGACCACATCATATCCGTATCCCGCACAATGCAGGCTGTCTCAGAGTCTCGGTTACCTAGCAGAGATCTCTCGTTGATATTTGCAGATCCGATCAAAGCTACTCGGTCGTCCACAACGATAGTCTTTGCATGGATATAGAGTTGTTCTGTGACCAGCGCGTTCTTCTTGCCCATGTGACCCCAGGTACGCAAACTGAAAAAGGAGATGTAATCCTCGGGGTTTATACCCGCCGCCTCCAGACGACCAAATATGGAATGCGGACCTCTGCATATACTTCGGTATTGAAACTGCATGATCAGCCTCACACTACTTCCCTCGGCCTGGTCCACGGTGTTTTGGAAACCAGGCATGAGGGGGATCAAAATGCAACATCGCCATTCCTCGTCATTTCGGTGTGCTCTCAGGATGCGCTCGACGAGGGCATCACCGATACGGTTAACAACTTTCGTATTCAACGTTTCGGTGCTTGTGACGAAAAATTGGTTCTCCATATATACAAAGTGCTCAGATTCCTCGATAAGCTTGACATAGGCGGTCTGAATACTGTGTTCTCTAACATCTTTAGGGAAGCCAAGGGACCAGTCACCTGCTGAACGTAGCATTTGAACTTCACAGGTACCGGACAAGCCGAGACCGGCGAGGTCGGATTCATTGGCGTCTGGAGGGGGGAGGAGGAAGGGTGTAGGCCGTGTAGGTTTTCGCTCACGTCGAAGGTAGTTCCACCGTTGCACAAAATGGCGTGTGAGGTCTCTTGCCGGTTGCCCAGTGACCTGCATCGAAATGTCATGCCAAGGCATTCGTGGTATTCTACTCCTGTCATACATCTCGGCGTAAGGTTCATCTAGCTTGAAAAAGTCTAGTACTCTAGGATTTGAGTAGTCCTTTCCTGGGAAAAGCTGGCAGTGCTCGCCGTCACGAGGAACATCATCATCAGATTCCATGCCTGTAGGCCGGTCATCATTAATCGGATGCTGCGGGTTGTCCCATCGACCAAAGCACAAGTCGATGCCACCAATGAAAGCCACATCATGGTCCACGATACACAATTTCTCGTGATGGGCATAAAAGAATTGGTTCTTCTTTAGTTGGTTAGGAGACCTCAGGACCATGATATTATCGTGCAGGTTGAGAAGAGAAAACTTGGTGTACTCCGAGTCTATAGGGATGGCTTGTTCGACATTGCGGTAGACAATGACGAACACCTTGACGCCTTCCCTGGCTTTTCGCTGAAGCAAGCGATCGAGCCGCCATTTCTGACTAATACACGCAGGCCGACGCATATAAAGTTCCGGGCTCAGCCACCAGTCGTGTATATAGATGACGTCCTGGGCCATGCTGATGGCACGCGAGACATTCCACATGTAGTCTCGTCCATCAACCAACCACTGGGCAAACGCGTTTCTCCTTACAGGGGCGAAACTGCCAAATCGATGAGGTTCATGCCACTGGGTTTGCTTTAGCATATCTAGTACTGACTGCTCAAACTGCCGCAAAATCGTCGGGTTGCGGGAGAATAACTTGATCTTTCTCTCCGCAGTGAATAGCTTGAGTGAATGGTGTTTCTCGGGTACGTCTTCGTCTGTATACTTAGAAATCTCTTTTCCCTTCTCCTTCTCCTTTTCTGTGTTTCCTTTGATAAGTTTGCCGAAGCGTCTCAACTTACTCTTCTTGGACTCTACTCGAAAGAGAGGATCAACCAAGTAAACATCGTAAATATTCATGGTAGCCGGAGACTCGACAACGGCAATATAATTCTGGCGGACTAGAAACCATTTTCGGGAATGCCTCGCTATTACCTTTTGGGGCGTCAGCACTCGCCTGAAATCAATGCCCTTCGTAGACTGAATGTGCAAATAACACTCTTTCCCATGAAAGTTGCCTTCTGCCGCCAATCGGACACCAAGAGCAGACAATTCCAGAAATTTGCAGAGCCGGTTGCTATCTGGTCGAAACATAAGCCAGTGTATCATATCCTGGAGATACCTTTCCAAGGTTCTGCGCTGCTTTTCGACGAATCGCCTTTGTGAAGCTGCCGCGTTCTGAGGATTGAGCCCAGACCCTTCCCGGCCCTCTCCTAGACCAGAAGATTGTCGACGTGGTAAAAAGGTATTCATACGAGACTTCTTTCTGCTTGTATTAGGCCGCCTATCGATGTCACTAGCTGTAGCTTCCGCTGCGGTTCCCTCTCCAGCAGTTCCTTCGGCCGCGGTCCCTTCGGCCGCAGTATCGTCTGCTCTAATACCGTGTGCCCTCTCATCCTCGTCGGACTCATCGCGGTTCTGATACGATCTGAGATATGGGAATGCCTTTCTGGGGAAGGCAGGTTGCTTGGGGCGGCTACGCTGGTTTGGGCCGGTCGGCAACGATCGGTCATTTTTAAGCGAGAGTCGATACTTCCAATGCATGTTCCAAATCTCTCGAACACTACGAGTGACTGTCCAAGTCATCCGGCTATTCCCGTTACCATACTCCAGAGAGATGGTGAACAATGAATGTCTCTCACTGGTGCTATCCTCGGGGGAGCTATCGGTAACGCGGATCTTCAGCTGCTCGAGTAGAACCGGGATACGCTTATTACCATGTTCGTCCCGCTGCAGCATGCTAGCAAGAATCACGACAGCCGGCGTGACAGCGCGTAGCTCGGAAATGAGCTCAGCTGACTTGTAGAAGTCAAACTGGTCCGTCTTTTTCTTGCCCAACATTTTTAGTGTATGCTTGACCTGCCTCCACCTCTGGGCACCGAAAGTGGCGGCTCTCTCAGAGCTCAAGAAAGGCCTCCTCGGTGGACCGAGAGCCTCTCCATCAGATGCAGCACCGGCGCCGAACATCTCAGAGATTCGGCGGCGATGGCCGGGGGTTCGAATCTGGGGGCCCTCGGCTTCTTCCGCGGTGACATTGCCATTTCGTTGGGTACCTATCCAAGAATTGCCACGTCGCCAAGCGGGCCTCCGCCTCGCTAGCTGGTCGCGACCCTCCCCCTCGGATAATCCAGCCCGGTGTTCAACACCGTCAGGCATAGTGGAGCGCCTCACGAGGGTCTGGAAACGGTCGCCCATGCTCGGCGATCCGATTTCGTCCGGCTGGCGGGGGGTATTGGGTGCAGTGAAGACATCAAGTTGCTTAAGACGCCGCTTCATCCTTTTCCTCTTCTTCATCTTCGGCGCTTCCCTCTGCTGTGCCTCGTCGCCGCTCTCCTCCACGTCAGCATCGCTGCCCTGCTCTTCATCCAGGGTGTCGGGCATATGATAGAACCTGTTCAACACGGGCGAGTTGCCAGCCGAGACGGCCGTCCCCGGCTCCACCAGGCCCGGTGCTCTCGGGGGCTGAACGCCACCCGTAGTGCCAAGCGTCGACTTCAACTTGGACATCCATCTCTCGCCGCGTGAGCGGTTCGCCATATCCGCGTCGTCCCATGAGGCCTGCCGAGAGTGTGGTAGGCGAGGGGGCTCTAGCACGATGTCGGTGTCCACGAAATGCACGCTTCGGCGGCCAGGAGAGACGGGCTCGTCAGGGATATTCTCGTCCTGGTCTTGCACTTGGGGCACGACGTGGTTTCGCTCTGGGGAAGGCAGTTGAATAGGAGACAGGCGGCCGGGCGTGGCCGGGTCCGAGGCATAGTGGGGCGAATGAGACTGCTCGCGTGGTTCCGGCTCACCTCCGTTCGAATAGTCGTGCAACCCCCCGAGCTTCAGCTGCTGAGCTAGCTCGAGAACCTGAGAGTGGGATATGGGCAGGTCGCGGACCGGAACAGCATCGCCCTCATGTGCGGGGGCAGAGCTGCCGGAGGCGTGCAGAGTAGAGGCTGGCTGGTCGAAGTAGGTTAGGAATAGGGGGCGAGTTCCCAGTGTCCTTCGTCATGGGGCGAAACGGAGTCATCGCGATCGAGGGGGGGGCATCGTTCCCGAAGCGATGCCGACAGAGGGGGGTCGTCGTCGACGAGAGGGGCAGATACGGGGCCAGTTCGAAAACAAGTAGCGAGGAGGAGTCGCTGTCGTCGTTGTTGGCAGTTTAAACCATTAATGCATGCCTGACAGTGAGGGTCGATATCAGCGAGGGGCGCTGGTGCGAGTGCGAGGGCGAGAGTGAGGGTGAAGACGAGAACGGGGATTATACTATAATAATTGAAATCGTATCATGAACGCTCAGGTCCCGTCAAGGGAGACGGGTCAAGAAGGATTGTCAATAGTAGCGGTGCTGGCGGTGTGGTGATGCGGACTTGGACTTGAGGGGACTAACACGCGCGAGGTGGCTTGACGATTCTTAGGCGCAATGCAGGCTCTAAGCTCTAGGCACTATCCATGGAACACCAGCGGGTTGCACGCGTCGTTATAAGTTGAATTGGAGCATTCGAGGTGTTGGAATGGTGTTGTTCAGCATCGCCCTCAAGCAGTGAGATAAATGGCATGGGCTTGGACTGGTGTGTGCTGTGCCTGGGTAGGTATATCTCTCTCATCTCCTGACCCGCGAAATAACGAAATAAGGTTACCGCTCTAGATAGGTACTGTACAGTACATATAACCCAACCAGGACAAGCCCGAGCAGCAGTCAGTACCATAAGTGTCTACTTACCTTAGGTAGTCTAGGCAGGTCTGGCTGGTCTGGCTGGTCTGGCTGGTCTAGGAGGGAAATGTAGATTGGCATGGGCATGGGCATGGGCATGTGCTAACAACGCCGCGCAGCAGCAGGGATGGTAGGAATCGCAGGGATCGCGAGTACTGACTGCACTCAGCAGAGATTGGCCACGATGTGCTGCCCCACCCTCGCGAAACCGATTGCTTGGTCCAATAGCACCCGTTCATTATTATAGCGTTGACAGGCATTCACGTTACCACCTAGGAACCTTGAAGCCTCCTGCAACTCCTCTGCGCTACCTACCTACTGTAAGTACCTTAGGTAGGTAGTATACGTGCAGAAGCTACGTGCCTAACAGGCCTGCTGTATGAGATCCACCTGTCACCCCACAGACCACAGACACTCCGGACCCTCCTTTAGGTGGTAGATCTGGTGTGGGTCATCGCCTTAACCTTGGATTGTTACCATGTACAATACGACGGCGGAAAGTACATATGCTGGCACTGTAATAACTACTAACATTCATGGCGGATAGCTTCAATGCTGTTGTTGATCTAAGTACCGGTACAGTAGGGACATTGAACTAGGTAACACCCTCTACTATACCTACATAGTATATACTAATATATCAGCAACTTCCTTCCTCGAGCTTCTATTTTTTGTCCTTCACCCCCACTCTCTCGCACGTGAAAGAGGCCACAAAGTCCTCAAGGCAAGCTACGTGAACCTCAGTGCCAGTAGTGATAGTCGAGACTGCCCACATACGTAACCGAGGAATACCTTGTTGTTAAGCGTCTTCTATATACCGGTAGTAGGCCGACTTAATGAGACCCGCCAGGATTGACGTCAGCACCAACTCACTTCCACCATGATATATTTCGTAGACATTGTCTCATACCCGCCGCCACGCTCCATGTAGAGCCAATAATTGCCAACATCTCATATTCCCGGTATTCCACCGTGTCGAGTATATGTCACAGCTCCGTATAGCTGCCCCTGCTGTCAGGAGAAGAGATAAAGTCAAGCTGGTGGCTCGTATAATACATTACAACTGTTCTGTGCATTCCATTGTTAAGGATTGCTGCTTCTACTACTTTGATGTATCAGCTAACAACACTACAAAACGGCACGACTTATCGGAGGGGGGGCAGACTACTTAATATAGAGCTTCTACGCTCACGGGAAAGGACACGTACCGGTATACGATTAGGGCCTCCGTCTGCCGTTACCGAGTCATCGCCAATGCCAAGCTGAGCCGCGTTGTGCCGGTATCCGGTCAAGAGGGTCTAGATATCCTCATTCCCTCGGCCGTAGGTTGACATGTGAGAATATTTATATTGGTATCTAGTAAACTAGGCGATAGTCAGCCATCGTTAGCAAACTCCTTCTGACATACTGACAACGTCGAAAGCATGGCTGGCTAAACCTAAAATAGTCCCTTTTATAACTAACTCGTCAGCTTATTAAAAGGAGGCAACTATTTCAATACTTTCCGGTACTCGCACCGATCTTTATCTCTTTGAGAGGCCATATACACACCCTTGTCTATCGGTTCTATATTCGCGTATGTGTCGTATATAAATAGCGCATGCGTATCTAAGCCAACCCTAGGAGAGCTTACGATGCCCAGTCTCACCCACCACCTATCCTCCAACCGAACTCACGACTACTTATGGGCCCGTTTGTTGCTCCCTATTGTTTTCGTCGTCTTCGTAATCGCCTTCTAACCATATCTCGTGACCATCGCCTTCTTTCACCCAGAAGCTAACCACTACTCCAGCAATCGCAATGCCAGCTATGCCCCAGAAGACTCCGGCGACAAAGCCGTGGCTTAGCCCCAGCCCATAGAGCCACCCACCAGCAACAGGTCCAATCGTCCTCGCGAGACTGCTTGCGCTCTGCCCCAACCCGTGAACCGAGCTCAGTACACTTGGATGGGGCGTACAATTATTCACCAAAATAGTCTGTGCCGGGAGCGCAAAGGTACGAGCGGAAACTTGAACAAAGAGCACGCCCCCAATGGCAGCCCAAATCGCTAGTCCCGTCTTTTGACTCGGAGGTGCGGTTGAACTGGGCACGATAGACAAGAACGGCAAGACGAGATACGTGACAGGAAAGAAGAGGAGGAACGTGCGCCACGAGCGTAACGTTCCAAGCCGTGCCGACAACCACGGGTATAGGAACAGCTGCATCAGAATCCCTATCACACCCAAGAATGCCATCGCGAACCCTATGGACCGGGGCGGAAGGCCGAGACCTCCCGTAAACCGGAAGGGAAGATGCGGCACGAAGCCTGGCGGGTCCGGATCGGCCGGATTATATACCGGCGTAGAGAGAAAGACGAACCAGAGGGAATTGAATGTGCCAACGTGAAACGCCAAGAAGAAGTGTGAAACGAGGGTAAAGGACACATTGCGCGTGAAGATACGCCGGAACGATAGCCGGTTCGTGAACCGCCGACGTGTGGATACTTGCTTCGGTGCTGCCTCGGCCGAGCTGCGCGGGGAGAGTTCGTATCCAGTTGGGGGGACGCTACTAATACTTGCATCGCGAGAATGAAGCGGCGTGTAAGCTATAGACTCTTTATTTCGCCGGAATAGTCTCTTCAGTTTGCGACCTAGGACGATGCCCACGTCACGACTATCGCGGAGAGAGTCGTGGGTCTGGAACATTAGTAACAGTTTCATGAAGAGGAAGTAGAAAAGAGACTTTACCTCTTCGAGCATTAACCAACATAACAAGCACGCAGTTCCCAGGAACACGGCGCTGATGATATTAGGCGTTGCGTATGGGAACCTTTTGAAGAACTCCACATTCCCAAAGGTGTCGGGGAAAGACCCGGCCGGGTCAGAGAGAAGACCGCCAAGGATGGGACCTACAATAACTCCAATGTTGAAAGTCATGGGTAGGATCAGGAAAGCCCTGGACTGATATCTATAAATGAATCAGACATCTGCTATGTCCGTGGCTGAGTTGATCTCGGCTTACTTCTTCTCCCGGATGGTTTCACTAATCCTATGCAGTGTGAGGCTAGCACGAACACAACGCACATCGGATGAAAAATACCTACATAGTCCTTAAGACACCGATGTTGCCATTCGTAATACCACCAAGGGACCTGAAAAATAGGGCCTGGTAAAAGGTCGTAGAGAAACCAAAACCGAGGCATGATATCACTAAACGGCGCTTGTAAGTATAGAGACACTCCAGTTTATAGGATGCGAGGAGTAGACTGACGGGTGCCCAAGAGGCCAATCATGATGACAATCTTGCGGCCAGCCAGTTTCGAGTCGGCTACACGGCCCCATAACATAGCAGTAAAGAACTGAGCAGCCGTGAAGCTGGCGTGCAAAATCCCCGCTTGGCTAGAAATAACGGCATCAGGGAGAGTAGGATCGACTGTAAATGGGAGTTTAGTTGTTGTTCACCACTACCAGCTCCAGGATATGTAGAGCGTCGGAGGCGCGGCCTCAGCTAGTACAGCCGGCGGATTTCTATTCTTCACACAAGATAGAACGATTTAAAGGCAATTATCTGTTACTCACACCATCGTAATTGATAAAACATGTAAGCCTACACACACCGTCAGCGACGAGAGCTGAAAATGAGAGGGGGGGCGCTATTATTAGCCAGGATATGCATACATACCTGCAGCGAAGTCTGCGTCAGAGGCTCGCTGAGCCGCGCAAGTGTAATAACGAGGAGCTGACCCTTCTTAGGCAAGTCCTTCCACCCGACCACATCCGTCGACGGCTGGTTTGGCCGCGAAGTTTCATGCTGCCTCGGATCATGCGGGATCGGCGCCCCAGCATCGTCGTGTAGGGTGCCGGGACTAGGTGCGATAGCGTGAGCGATTCGACTGCCGTCATCTACGGTGCGGAGATGGACTTCACGGCCGGCGTCGCCGACAAAAGGCCCCGAGCAATCGAGGCTGCCGCGACTTAAAGCGTCGTTCTCATCTTGGTCAAGTCTATCATACTGGTATCTAACCATCGACGGTCCTTGGCTAATGCGGGGTAAACTATGCGAGTCTCGGCGCTCGCGTATTCTCATACAACAACTGGTCTGTTCCAAGTTTTGATTTTGTTACGTTGTTGTTACACAGGTCGGTCTAGGTGCTTTCACGTTGTCTTGGCTGAAGTGATATACCGGTAGTGCTACTAATCGAAGCTGGACCGGTCACTTAGATACTTGGCACTCTGTATGTGTTTGTTGGTTTAGGTGGGATTTGGAGCAATTGCTACGGTGGCAGCACTGACTAAGCCGATCCAGTCGCCAGCACACACAAGGTCTAAAAATGTGTAGCACACATTGCGACATTTCGATTAAGACGAGAGTAATATTACTATGTATTAAGGTGGAGACTTCTTTAATACCTTAAGTATACTTATTCCCGAGGTCTGCGCCGATCGCATCCTTTAACTCACATTTTCTCGGATATAGTGGTATTCTTTCCAGATAGGGCGAACAACCAGTCATCATACCTATATGTATATTTTAAACTACCGACACGAAGGGTCGGAGAATTGATATAAGCGGCCTTATTTGTTCTGTCCTCTTTTTGGCTTAAAAAAATAGTTGTTAGGGCAGCTTGTCCCGACGAGAGTCGCCAACGTACCTGAGTATACCAAACTATAGGTCGATAGCCGGCAAGCATTCGCGAGCTTCGCAGTCCTTACTTCCCCAATCAACAAGGCGTTTCTGTAGAAGAGGAAACATTTGGTTAGATAGACTAGCTAGGCTTGGAACGTTACTTCAAAACCAACCCCGACTTCTCCGGAATGAGACTTCCTGCGCTTGCTTCCATCCACAGTTTAAGGACAGTGTGCGATCTCGCAGACAGACTCATTAGGGCCATATATGCAGCGAATAGGGAAACCTGATTTACCGTAGTATTCCATTAGAATGTGTATTTTGAGTTGCCTTGGCTTCGTCGACCGCCCACCAACCACAAAAGCCGAAGCGGCGAAAAAGCAAGTAAGCCGTCTTGATAAACATCACCATCACAGTCGATTTCCTTACCGTCTCTTAGCTATCAACCTCTAAGACGGCGAGAAATCGGAAGAGAGACTAGGATGACGAGGAACGTGCGAGGCGGTCCCCGCGTCCCGGCGTTAAGAAGTATGGGTATGTACAAACAGACGTTCTATTTGGATCACTCCCACATCCACCTTGGCACCCAGATTCCTTGTTGGCTGGTTGAGGACTACAGCTGTATGCAAATATTTCTAAATCTAGCTGTTGAGAATTTATACTGCAAGTTGAATTTAAGACGTTATTTGTGTCCACTAGAAGAAGAGCTCGGCTGTAAAAAGACGGTCACGCGGAAAGACATCCTAATGGCCCATGCGAACAATCACCGACGAGCCGTTAGTATGCGGGCAAACTACGCTGCAAGAGGGTTTTTAGTTTATTACGTGAGAGCCAATGCTTCAATTCCAACGATATTTTCAAGTGTAAACAAGAAGAGAAACAGCTAAACTACCTCTCAAGGGATTTTCGTCTTAGCTGCCGCTCCTATTTTGTCTATGGACTTAAACCTCTCAAACCCCCAAAACGGAATCAAAGACGAGGAACACGGATAACAGACCAATACACAAGTATGCTACACCCTATCCAAATAAGTCACTTGTTGTATCAATATTGTTCATTCCCTCTCACCCACCAGGTCTAACTCTACCTGCCTCTTCACGATATCCCCGACCTTTTCCCACGAATTTTCCACCAACGTGACTCGCTTCTCTTTATGCAGAAGATCCTTGAACTCGGCAGGAAGAACCTGTTCGTCAAAGTCGAAATCGGGCTTGCCCTTAAGCGCAGACTCCACGGCTCCTGAGAATTTTGCTGGGTGGGCAGTTGATAGAGAGATGTGGTTCACGTTAGCACCAGGTCCAGTGATTGATCTGATTGCCGCTGCAACACCGACTGCCGAGTGCGGGTCGAGAACATATTTTGTCCCTTCGTAGCATGACCGGATGGTCTCAAGCGTCTCCGGATCACTCACACGCTCGCTTTCGAAGGTCTGTCGACCAACGTTCAAGATATCCTGATGCACAGGTCCAAAACCGCCGGACTTCTTTAGCGACTGATACCATGTCGTGACCTCTTGTCCCGCTTGCTTCTTGTTAAATTCATCATCCATCCCAATGGTCGAGGCGAAGCCTAGGTAATATCAGTACCAGAGTATGATGCAGACGAAAGCATGCAAGAGCCGCACCTTCTGCTAGGTACCACATTAGCCTTTCAAAATTACTGGAAACCAGTATGTCCATGGCGGGGCTTAGAGTCTCCTTGCAGCCGTCCTTGTGAACATGTGCTTCATCCGTGTTTCCATTTGCGGCCGGTTGTTTCTCATAGAGACCCGTCTTCCAGAATCGGTACAGGATATCATTCCTATATAACATGGTGTCAGCAACAGTAGAAGAGCAATTTGGCCTCAAATTGGGGACTAGAGCATCCAGAAATTGAAATGATTGTTGCCTCCTCAAACTTACTCGTTTGTTGCCACTATCGGTGTATTAGGATCGTGATATCAATAATTAGGAAGGGGACTGACTACATACCAACTAACTTGTCTGCCGGCAACCCCATTCTGGTTGCAAGGTACCCTGCAAGGATATTGCCAAAATTCCCGGTAGGCGTTACAAACCGGACCTTATCCCCTATTTTAAACGAGGCGGAAGCTCTCGCAAGGGAGAAATAAGCGTAGAAGTAGTAGACGATCTGAGCGAGTATCCTGGAAAAGTTGATAGAGTTTACAGCTCCAAGCTTGAGTACTTCATTGGTGCCTGGGTCACCGAAAAGCGCTTTGACGATATCCTGCAGGTGCTGTTGTTAGTCTACCAACCACGTATTACTGTGCTTCTATCTTACCTGACAATCGTCAAACGTTCCGGTGACGGCAATGTTATGTACGTTGGCATCAAGACATGTCGTCATCTGGGCCTCTTGGATCTATGAAGGAGAATAAGTTAGCTCCGGACTATTCTCAACAGAGTGTCTGATTTCGTCTGGCGATAGCCATATTGGTGGCTGTGAATTTGTACCATCCGGTCTTCGAGGTGTCAGGCAGTAGCGGTCCTACTTACAGGGCTGACGCGGTCTTTTGGATGCAGTATGAATACGGACACATCCTTTTTGCCTCTGAGTCCATAAATAGCCGCCGAGCCAGTCTGGTATCCCATTAGAACTCCGGGTGGATAGAAGGGTTGTAGCTTGGTGTAGGTACATCACCACTGGTCGCGCCAACAACTGTCAAGTGATGTCGGTCTATTATCAGTCGGTCAGCTCTCGCTCATCTAGGCAGCAGTCGCAGTATCTAACAGACTAGCAGCGCAAGCGGCCTCACCTTTGCCCTCCTTTCCCTGATTCCTCCGGACAAGAAAGTACTCGAACAGGTTTCCGAGGAATTGCAAAGCACCTAAAAGGACTGTAAGCTCGGCTCGGTCGAGCGGCATTCGCATTGCGGCGCACAATCTTTGAAGGAGTAGCTTGGGCCATGGAACAGCTCAAGGAGATACAGGTTGTTGTCTTGTAGGTGGACTAGGGGCGCAACATTGTCGGCTCGGAAGGTGGAATAGCTTCTCTCGATGATAGCCTTCAGGTCGTCGGCCGGAATCTCGTCAGGCGATATGTACAAACTGAAGATGCGGAAGGCCAATTCAGTGTAAGAGAGGTCTTTCCACTCTTGCTAGTGCTCAACGGTTAGTTATCTAGCTTCGTGTGAAAGGGTGTCAACTGTGGCTAAATACCCAATTGGTGGCCGAAGGTATCTGGTGAGGCAAGAACAGACCACCGTCTGCCGCAAGGCCCTTCAAGACGACGGTCTCGAAGGAAAGCTTGAGATACAGCAAATTAGCAGGAGAACAGACTCTCGGGTGGACGAGTGCATGCGTACGCCATAGTCCTCACCTCTCGTTGACAGGTAGGTCTGTGAGGGCGTGTGGTTCGCACTGGCTGTATCCTTATACATGTTGGTGTTGCTGAGACCTGTTGCGGTCTCCAGTAAACCTGAATATAGGCGTCACGATAATGCGATTCGGACAGGATCTCAATATAAATTTTGCCCCTCCAATGACTCCAGCTAGTAAAGCTTAACCAAACCCCAGGTCCATACCTACCAAGCTCCTACATCGGACGCCCCTCCTGGTGATAAATCACTCGGGCCGAAGCACGGGTTCCATCGGTCTAGGAGTAATACAGTGCTAAAATACCTACCTGGGATACCGGTACAGTAGACATAAAGACTTGATCCTGCACCATGCTTCCTAAATAGGGATTTCCCTTTTGGGCCAAAAATATAGCCTAGACCCTAAAATAGCAGTATAGGTGCCTTTCTAGGTAAAAAGAGTTCAAGTTCCGCGATCGGATGTAAACTACTAGATACAAGGTTTCGTCATGGTCGCGCTAGTTACTGTGAATTCTACTTTGGTATGCAACACATACCTAGGGTATCTTTGTCGGCTTTGAATGCGTGACTCAAGAACCAGTCTTCACTTTTTGATACACCTAAAGATGAAAGCATGATATCAACTAAATTCTGGTGGGCAGATGATGGAAGCTCTAAAACAACGTAGGTATTCAGATATATACATGCTCCATCGAGCTGTGCGTGCCCTCGGTCTAGGAGCAGCTATAACATGCACTGCCTAATAAATGCGTATTGTATCGTGCAAAAGTTGCCATCAATCCGGAGACTTCCACGTATCTACTCCGCCCATTTCTGGCTTGCTATCTCCTGGCAAAGTCGACTAAAATGCTGCAATAAACTGTTTTCGTCGCAAATATGGCAGTAGTTAAGAAAACCGATACGGACTTCTTTTGCCATCTGAAACGCCTGTATGATGCTAACGGGTATGTGTGAATCAAATGCTTCGCCCGCCAAATCCACCCAAATCAGAGAGAACCAATGTAGGGAATACAATGTCATCCGCCAGCTGTTGGCATCTACTAACAGCAGAACAAAGAAGTTAATCCGTTATCAGATCAGCGAGTCCTTCGTAGTCGATGCATCTAACAAAGCGTTGACGTCGTCGTCAAATCATGAAAATTCCGTTAAATCGTTAGACGAGCAGGCTTGGCAGATACCGTCTCGAAATATGCTTGCAAAGAAGATAAGAGAAGGCCGGGAGCCCTAGTTGTAGATACTGAATAAACGCCTCGTCATATCCTTGATAGGCCGACCGGTCATGCCAAGACGAATACATTCGTCTTGCAAGGGCTACATTGAGTAGCCTAGAGCCAAGATGCGTAAAACGGCGATGAAGCTGAAAATAACAGAAAACACTATGTAGTACCAAACGCAAACTGGCACAGACCGCGCTAAAATAATAAACATGGGTTGGACGCAAAGAGCGATTCGTCGCGGACAATTAACTCTTAAAGCTCAGATGCGGAGGAGGCAACCGAGGAAAGGAAGAGTGTGTTTGTTACCACGACACAATTCGGTTCCCGAATGCCATGCGGCCGGTTCGTTGTTACAGACCCAGCCTCATCCAACTTGCGAGCTCACGCCAGTGAAGGGCGAAGATCCGCGTTGAGCTCCTCGAGGAAATCGTCCAGGTAAATAATACGAAAGTGCTCCCCATGCTTGCTTCTAAAAGCGGGGTTCATCCAGGCCGAGGAGATAGTCGACTTCCAAGTAACCAGCTCCAAATTCCAGCCCTGAGAAAGGGCACGATTGGCATACTCCAGGAAGCCTTCCGAAAACTCAGCCTGTGCGGCGTCTCCGGTAGCGAGGACCATATAGCCAGGCTCTTGCATGTCGTCGAGGATGCTATTCATCATATTCAAATGTAGAATCTCGTCGACGCCCTGCTCACCATTTCTGGTTTCATAGCTGGCTCTAGTTGTATCCTCGGATGACTCATCACCACTGGTCATCAAGTTAAGAGGGTAAGTAACACTGGGGCCTTGAACAGATGTCTTGCGTCTCCGCCCAGGCTTGACAGGAGAGACTTTTTGCACCCGACTGAGGATACTTGTTTTATATCCTTGCCTTTCTGCATCAACGAAATGTTGAGGCCACTGCATCCGGCTAACGATGTGGCTAGCGACAGAGCTTGCGAGAACTTTTTTCTTAGCCGCTCGATTACGCTCCAGGATAGAAGCTAATACTTTAAAATTGAAGGTCGGTGCGCGGATGCGGCGCTCGACTGGGATATTCTGTGATATCTTCCAAGAATTACAGAACCCAATATGAATATTGGACATATCGACAAATATATGCAAGGGCTTCGCAGACCCGGCGGAGTTATCCTGGGCGCTGTAGGTGGCTAACTTGAGCATAAAATCTTGGTACGCAGTGCCATGTTGGTCTCGCGGAGATGTTTCTGCGGGGATGGTTTTTGTAGGCTGATTCAAGATGCCAAATTTACCCTCATTAGCGGCCATAGTGACGATGTCAGAGATATGAAGTGAAGGATTTTTCTTCTTCAACACCTCGGCCTCGTTAATAATAGGAATTACATCTGGGTAGCCATGCCGTTTAGCTGTTTCCCTAGCCTTTGCCGGTGTGATTGCTCCTTTGATGTAGAATTCAAAAATCCGCTCGGGGTCCCAGAATGGCTTCGCTTTGTTGGTTGCGTCCAGGGTAGGAGACGGAGACTGTTGAGACCTTGTAATGGAGGGGGGGACACACTTTGCTGTCGTTTCTGAGGCCAAAAAGCTTCTAACTATGCCATGCAGAGATTCAACGTTTGGGATTTTCTCGATAGTTGGGACGGTCTCAACAGTCGTATGAATAGGCACTGCTTCAAACGACTCCGATGATTTATTGGTAGGGCGGTGTACCATGAGACGCGGGCCGTCGGTGTCTCCATCTTTTCTAGAAAATGAGAATGTAATAGGTGACAGTAGTTTAGTTCTCGCAGCAGGGTTGTTGGATCCATATGTGGGAGAAAGAGTAGATTTAGAGCTGAAAACTATCTTGTCGTCTACCGGGTTAGATGATGACGAGTTGAGAGTGATTTCCTCGTCGGAACAGAAAGAATCATCACCAGTCAGCGTGGTAGGGGGTGTATCGGCACCCCAAGGAGTACCAGATCCAGAAGAAGGACGAGAAGATAAGTCGGAATTCATCGAGTGATTGGGTGTTCCAATCAAGATGATGTCCTCATCGGAACAGGTAGAATGTGTGCCGCTTAAGCCGAAGTCACCATCAGAATGCGTAGTAGATTTAACGAGTTGGTTGAGGTTGCTACTTGTGAGTGTAGCAGAAGCTTCGGGTTGAATGCATGCAGTGCTACCACAGTATTAGAAAACGATAACGTGTCAAGCTGTCGTGGTGGGAATAGTTATTTAACAGGGAGAATGAACTATAAATAATCATATTGGACAGGACTGACCTCTTGGCAAGAGTATCCTTAGGACTGAAGACTGTAAGCAAACCATCACCAAGATGTGGGNTGGAAGGGCGCTTCTTAGTAACTCGAGAGCCACCCGGTCCGGGTCGTTGAGGGAGTGCCTTCATCTTGTTCACCGGCGATGGCGATAGTACGGTAGAGGGAGCGCCGAGCACTGGAGATAGTTTCGCGGAGTCCAACTGGCTGCGGATGCAGGGTTGTATAGATGGTGGGAATTCCTCTATGAGGTATGCCTCACCGGGTACAAGAGCCTGGATGGGTTGTATCTCAGGGGCCATGACAACAAAGAGAGAAAAGAATGAGAACAGAGCCGCCAATAAACCGCGACAACGATGGCCTACTAGCTGATTCCGACCGATAATTACAGCGGGGAAAAGGACGCTGCGTCAAAACCTCGAAGCGGCTATGAAGAGGTCAGCTGGGGGTACTAAGATACAAATTAGATTGAATGCTGGGTAGTCGGTTGTATAGTTGGGTGTGAAACTAGGCGACAAAGGCATCGGGACTGGATGAATGATAAAAGAAGAGAGGTAGGAGAGCTTGATAAGAGACTTACTAGGAAATAAATGAGAGGGCTAAGTGCGAGAGGTGGGTATGAAATGTATGCGATAGCAGAAGAGATTCATCATATTCAAGTCGTGTACACCTTGCTTGACGTGATCGGCCTCAGCTGTCAATGATATTCAACCAATGCTTAACAAGGGACAGGCAAATAAGCGGTAGTCTGGGTAGTAGGCTGGGTTGAACAAGAGCAGCGTGAAGGTTGAAGAAAGATGAAAATTGATGAACCGGGTGCAGTGTAGTGCTATTAGCAGTGGGAAACGACGTGGTGTATGGATAACTGAGAATAGAAGAGAGTAGGAAGGCCCTCAAAGCTGTGGGTAGATGAGTGGATGGACGATGGCGTTAGTTTATCCCAACGAAGTCTATTACACAAAGGGCACACGGAAGCCAAGCCACGGGGTGGACTGTACAAACGTGCCCGAGTTCGACGATGATGAGAACGGCGGCGGCGGCAGCGACGGAAGAGAGGGGAAAGTGAGGAACTGTATGCATACAAGACAGGTAGGCTGTGTTGAACGTGGAGGGAATGGATTGAGAGCATGGAATGTTGGGACGGGTAATGCGCAAAGATGGACAACGGTGTATGTCGATGATTATACAGAAGCGAGTTGGAGGTTGTGAGCGTCTTGAGGTTGCGCTGGGTGTTGGAGTCTCAGATAATTAGTCAACCACGCCACACTTGTCGTCGATTCATTCGGCCTGGGAGAGTTGGGTACCTAGGTAACCACTATCTATCTAACCACACGCTGAATGCAGGTAGACTAAGTACCTAGGTACCTCCCAGAAAGGTTTACATAAGGTAGGTGGGTAGAGTTACGCTAGCGAACTCCCAATGTCCTGGGGACCAAAGTGTGGGGCCGACCGCGTTTCCCGAGGTCCAACTGCCTACATACGGTATGTACACAACATTGACATTGAAGCAGGTGGCTGTGCATATTGTTGTTATTGGAACTTAATTAAGTGCTTAGAATTAATCTTTGAATGTCATCAATTTACCTACCTACATACATACCTACCTTAGGTACCTGCCTACCTAGCCGTGCATAGGTAGGTATTAAATCTTGACTACTGCAAATTCAATTGCTTAGATATCGCCTAAACACGTCTCAGATGCTACAGTAGTAATCTGGTAGGGAGATAAAATATCGACCTACGTATGTGGGTGTACAGGTCCTTGGTGCCCAATGCCCAAGAATGAATTGGATTCGACAATCCAACTAGATACTGCATGATGCAAGAGATATATAGGTTAGGTAGTTAGAGGTACGAGCTATTACCCAGGGAGGTAATCGACAATAAATGTAGGCATATGAATGGAGAATGTCGATAGGTACCTACTTATCGTTGGTGCCATTACAGCAGTTTCCCCACATCGTTTTCGATGTGTCTGTCTGTATGCCCTGGTGCTAGAACACGTCAATCCACGCACCCTGACCTCCAATATCATCACTCAGCTGCAGCAGTGGCAGTAGACCAATCGTTGCAAATTCTCAGCTCTTTATTTTACCCATAGAATACGGGGTTGCTACTAATACATTATTGACCCCAGCGAATCCGCTTTGCTATGTTTCAACTCCCTTCGGTTCGGTTGTGTAAAAATACGATAGCTTGAACCAAGCATGGGTTCCTCTCGCCCAAATCATAGTGTGTGTAAACTCCGGGCTTTCCCAGTCAGCCTATAAACGCCGCGAGCTGAAGTCATCGCTACCATAGTACAGCCTATTCTTCATCTTTTCGGTGCCTTCTATCCGTCCCGGGCCTACTAAGGACCACGTTAGTTCTGGACGGCATCAATATCCTTATCCTTGACACTCCATCCGTCATAGTCTGCCTTGAGCACATCTGCCTCGTCTTGAATGCTCTGTGCCCACCCCAGGAGAATCTTCGCTGCCGAGTCTACTTGTTGTTGTTTCTCTAATTGCGCAGTTTCTTGCTCTATAGCGTATCGTTTCTTCTCTTCCTCCTTGCGCATCTCATCCCTTGCCTTGCGCTTCGCCCGGCGATCCTGGACCTCGCGCGCTCGGTCAGCGAGATACCGGACACTGTGTCCGAGGTCCGAATTCTCCTTGGACACGCCACGGTGCGCTCGCTCGAGAGGCGGCTGTGTAAAGAAGAGGACATTGCCTGCCTCATCCCGTAGGAAGTGCTCCCGGACGTCAGCGGGAATACTGGCATTCGTCGCATCGTCCAGCCTGTACACCTCGATAGGACGCGGCGGATTGTACGCGTTGGCCTGTACATGTCCGCCGGGACTCGGTACTGGTGCGACAGAGCCGCGGGCAGGTGAAGGCGCCAAACGTGACGGGGTCATAGGGCACAATAGGGTTGGCCATCTGGGTGTGGGGGGGGGGGATGGTGAGGTTGAGGAGGCATGGGGACGGGTGTGGGATTGTACTGTGATGCAAATCCATTAAATGCCGGGGTATGGTGAGCCTGGTGAGCCTGGTGTGGTGGATGTTGTTGGTATTGCGGAGCCTGTGGTGTCATCTGCGGCGGCGGCACCTGTTGGAATGTGTGAGTGCCATATTGTGGAACAGGGACCGGGGTAGCACTGGAGCGCGGCGCATAGTGAGCTGAATAGCCTGGCGCCGTATGGCCGTTTGTGGGTGCTGGCTGAGCTGGAATAGTTGAGAAGTGGCCTGTGTTGCCCATGCTGATGTCCCCTTGGCCATCTCCAGGACGAGTGTTCTGCATCATGGACGCGCGGCGGATTGGTTCAATGTGTGCCGGAACAAGAGGTGTTGGTTCAGGTGGCGGAGATTCCTACGTAAAGAGATCATACGTCAGTTGTTGATTGTTGACATGGATAATCGATAAGGGCCGTCTGTGCTGTAGGTTAAGTCGAAACAGAGTAGGTAGGAAGGGAAGGAATGGAAAAGCTCATCAACAGAAATACCAACGCTGCTTATCGGATACAGATAAGCGCAAACTTTCAGTAGGTATCTACCAACGACAAAGACCTGATACAGGTAAACCAGAACCAAGTTTTTTCTTTTCTTGTTTTCCTCCTAGGAGAGGGAAATAGGAGAGAAAAATGGGAGAGAAAAAGACAGAGGCCGTCAAATGTCGACCATGTACTTACGTTGGACTCCCTCTCCCGGCAGTGCACGGCTCCGACGAGGGGCGGCGCATTTGGAGCTCCCCATGTCGGTTTGGGGAGAGCATCTGTGGGTTTGGCATCATAGCGAAGGAGATGTTTGATAGGACTTGGGATTTTCTTAAGCTGACGAGGAATGTCAAACAAGTCCATCTCATAATCCCTTTCGCGGACCTCATCGGGCAGACAGCTTGTCCACGTTTTGATCTTATTCAGCCGGTGATTCTCCTCGTTGTACCGTGATTTGCAGACATAAACTTCTTTGTCCCTTGGGAACCCGCGAGGTCTACCTTTGTCAAATCGCGTCACAAACATGACGAAGCATCGATCTACAACCTCATCAATCCGGTGGTCTCGATATTGCCCAGTTTTGACCACCTCGTTCTCCAGGAAATACTTGTCGTGACGATGGACAGTCTGCTCTGGTCGGTAGTACCAGCAGGCATTTACCCATTGCTGCCCCTGGCGGTCCTGCCAAGTCCGGTAGATCTGGGCAATGATGGGCTTTGTCAGATCATTCACATTGGTTATATGAACCCAATCGCCTAAAATCACCTGGGTTAGTTCTTCACCAGGCACGTGCCAGAGGATTACAAGGGATGGGATGCTAACCAACTCGCCAGATCTCGCCCCTATGGTGGATCTCTGATAGGGGCCGTCGACCATTCTCGTCCTCGAAATCGTTGTCTGGCCGCGTCTTCCCTTGCTCTACTAGTTCGCGGGCGTGGTTCTGCAACTGCACAGCGTCCTTGTAGAGTTGACTCGTCTCTATATTATATTCCTTGGCATTCTCAAACATCATCTCTATATCGTGCAGGGCCTGGTCCACATTTTGGTACTTCTTTCTCTTGTACTTTCTCTTAATGATGTCAAGAGCTATCGGGTTGGTAATGGTAGTATAGTAGTCGGGGTTGCTTGTCTTGTCTGGTAGCTTCTCGAAGGGGTAAATCAAGAGATCGCCATTGGGATGCTTTAGCTTGCGAAGACCCTGGAGCAGGCTGTAAATTCGTGCTTCGACTGGTGTGAAGACCTTGGGTGGGCGGCCGCGGAGTTTCTGAGACTCGCCAGCGCGTGAACCAAACTTTCGACTGGCACGACCTCTGCGCCTTCGACGACCCCTACCGTCGTCATCATCGTCGTCATCAGAAGACTCCTCGTCGTCCTCGTCGTCTTCATCATCCTCGTCCTCGTCCTCGTCCATATCTACGTCCTCTTCCTCGTCCGGGGACTCGTCCGCCTCGGGGATCTCGCCCAAATCAGGAAGAGCGGCTTCCTCGGCGGTGATGGTCTCGTCATCAATCAACTTCTGCAGCTCTTCCTGAAAGACCTCACGCAAACGAAGCGCATCCTTAAACACTTGGGAGGAAGGTCGGTTGTAGACTTGGGCGTTATGGCTAATCAGAGCAACATCTCTCACAAATTCAGAAAAGGCAGCGTACTGCTTTTTGAGCTTCTTGGTCTGTTTATATGTTGGTGTAGCAGTTAGCCGACTTGCCACAGACCTGACACAACGCGCGAAAGGCTTGGCAGACTTACGCGGATTGTGCTAAAGGCAGTGGGTTCCTTGATGACCTCGTGATAGTCGGGTATGAGGCGGCGGTTGGGGATGCGCTGGAAATGGGAGGCAATATAGTAGCCACTACCGTGCACGGGGACATTAGCAGGCGTAGTGTAGGTTTTAGAACAAGAATTTGTTTACTCACTCTGCATCCTTGTAGGCAGTAAGGTAGTTGGCAACATTTTCGATGACCGTTAACATGTCATTATCAAGTCGACTTGGCGTCGGTCTGTCCTGGCTGTCCCGGGGTTCGCCGTCGGCCTCTTCATCGGCATCCGCGTCAACGTCGGCATCTGCGTCTATGTCTGCGTCGGCATCCGCCTCTGCATCCGCCTCTGCCTCTGCCTCTGCTTCTGATTCTGCTTTTGCTTCCGCGTCGGTGTTGGCGTTGGTGTTAGCAACAATTTCGTTCTTCGAGTCGCGCTCGGGTTCCGCGCTCTGGTCCAGGGTTTGCGCCGTTGCGCCGTCTGGGGTCGCGGTAGCAACAGCTACAGTGGTGTTGCTCACGTCGTCAGTCGGCTCCACTTCTGCGTCCGCATCAACATCCACTTCCATGGCATCTGGGGATGAAGGTTTGGCCTCAATTGAATCTTGTGCCGCTGTGGGTGCGGCAACAACAGCGGCCGTGGGCTTGTCGCCAGGCGCGGGATCGGCCATGATGTTGTCGTCGATGAGGGTTAAGTGTGGTGGGAAAACCTTGGGGGAAACTCCTCTCACTAGGTAGCTACTTTCACAAAGGGAAAGGCATTGCTAATCGCAGGCTGGGGTGCATAGAAATGTTGACAAGAGCTTTCAACGTGATTTGGAAGTAAAGTCTAGTTGGAGCTTGTTTTTGGGGACAAGATGCCTCCCAGGTAGGGCTGCTCACGGATAGGTTCTTGCTGTGATGGCGATTGGCGTGTTATGCTAGCTAAAAGGTACGTACCTTGCCTGACCTACAACATTTGGTGGCCCATGCGCTCCTCGGAATTGTTAAGTGGGAGTACCTACGGAGTAGGTACCTACATATATATAAGGTATATACCTATAACTACCTACCTAGCCGAATATATAGTCGGTAGCGCTATAAGTTCTACAGCCGCAACAGACGCGATCGGTTTTACCTGCTGTACAGTACAGTAGGGGGGTGGGCATTCAACTAAAGCGCCTAGGACATATGACTGGATGCTTTGAAAATCTAGAGCTGTATGTCTCGTCTTAAAAGGAGTCGCACCAAATAGTTACGAATAGGTTAGCTAAAAGCGGATGCACATAAAAAATGATACTAGGTGAGGTGGACGGTTTGTAACACATCTGTCTACTGCATTTTGTGACATAACCTTAACCTACCTAAGGAACCTACCTACACTGCATGCTTAGTATCTGCTTTAGATACTACATACATACATGGTAGGGCTAGAATTCTCAGCTATAGTATGTAGGTATGGATCTACCTACATACATGTAGGTAGGTAGGTACCTACTTAGGGAGCGAAGGTTGTCCATCATAGCCTTCAAATGGGTAGGTACTAGGTAGTATATCCATGATATATAAGTATATGAGACCACAAGTGCGGCAACAATCCAGCAGGTACTATTTATCCAGGGGTGTTTCGTCATCCCGTCCCAACCGTGTATCTACTATTTCAACCAAAACATTGTATGTACAGTATAATGGCTATACTTGGAAGACTAAACAAGCTCCGCACAAGCTCGACTCATTAACACCGTGAAAAGCGCCAGCGCATGTCACCATCGTGGTCGCATATCCCCTTCTCCATCCTCCCACGGAAGCTTCCGGAAGGCCCAACTCAGCCCCGTATAATCTATCCATACTAATCTGTATACCCAAGAGCGAACTAAGTCTGCCAGCTGCAGTGCTGTTTGCCACAGTCGCCTCCAGGACCATGTTTTGATGTCCATCTAGATAACAGCTTGTTCTAAATTGCTTCATTGATTGCCGCTACGAACACTTCTACAAGTAATTTCTTTATTTTTTCGGGTCGAAAGCTAAGTTGCTTGCGTTCATTGCTCCAAAATATACCCGCCAGGCTAGGTTCTCTTTAAGTTTCATCAGCTGTCCTGTCGGTTCACTCTCCGTATCTTCGTCATTCATAGATAGTCAAACAAGCGGCCCCCTGGTCTAGCTGTATCCCACTGCACCAGGGTCGGGGGAAAATGAGGATTCGCTTCCGCGGTCCTTCGGGCGGGGGATTTCTCGAGCTCGCCGAGGATGCCACCGTCGCCGATCTTCTGGCCGCCCTGAGGACCGAGACCGGATCCGCGGCCATCGACGTGAAGTTCGGGTGGCCGCTGCAGACCCTGGCCGCCGATCGAGGGGATCTTCAGGTCCGGGAGCTCGGACTTCAGAGAGAGAACCTTACGGTCGTTCCCGTCGAGGACGCCGAGCAGCGGCGGCCGCAGTCCTCGGCCCCCACCGCCACCCCTGCTTCCCACCCCAGTGCTACTGCTGCAAGTTCGGGCGCTACAGATGTAGATGCGCAATTAGCTGCGAGCATGTCGTATGGTTCCGGAGAGGATGTAAAGGTAGAAATGCCTGAGTCTCGGACCGATCTCGGTGCGTACCACAGAGCGCTTACTTTATTTATTCAAACCACGCACCAGAATGTGCTGGGACTAACGGACACTGCCAGTTCTTCGTGTTATGCCCGATGACGGAGATTGTATGTTCACCGCCGTCGGCGGCGCTCTAGGCGGATTGATGGCACACGGCGCACCCTCCGGCACGCACCAGTGGACCCCGTAAGTAATTCTCGGAACCGTTTGCGTCTTGTTTTAGCAACTTTCAGAGCTCGAGATTTCCCTTTTAGGACAAGAGTGTCTAGAAGTTTCTGAACCCCGTTCATGATTTACGCTTCAAGTAGCGATAACTGACTCTGAGTGTTGTAGTGCCGCCCTACGACGCATAGTGGTCGATGCCATCCGTAACGATCCGGTTAGGTTCGATGCCAATTTCCTAGGGGCCCAGCCCGACAGGTACTGCGACCGTTTGCTCGGCGGTATGTGGGGAGGTGGCATCGAGCTCAGTATTCTGTCCGAGATCTTCCGCGTCGAGATCTGCAGCGTAGACGTCAAGACCGGCAAGGCGTACCACTTCGGTGAGCAGCAGGACTACGAAGAATTCTGCGTTGTCATCTACTCAGGCGTACATGTAAGTTAGGTTTTGAAGTATAAAAGCCGGGAATAGTTTGTTAACTCCGTGCCAGTACGATCGCGTCGCCGAGGCTACCGAGGGAGCAACGGGCATGGTAGAATTTGATGTGACGCGATGGAACACGGTGGGTAACGAACGCATACTCCGGCGCACTCAGGATATATGCAAGATTCTGCAAGACCGCCACTACTATACCAGTGTCAGCGATTTTATCGTAGTGTGCAACGAGTGTGGAGATCTTCTCCAGGGCGAGAAGGCGATTGCGCAGCACGCACGCCTTACAGGTCACTCAGGGGTTACGGAAATTGCCGATACTTAGTGTTCGGCCTGTTGTTGATTTGACGAAACTTGAAAGGCCTATCTCTGTTCAGCATGCTAGAATACTTCAAATCGATTGATGTCCTCCGCCAGTTAATGACTCTCATGTAAGGCGAGCGAGACGTAATTAGCATAGTAGAAGCGGGGTTGCACTCATAACTAGGTATCTAGAAAGCAAGCAAACACTCCTCACTCGAGGACGCAATACATAGATAACGATTTTATAGACTGGGGAGGTCGTACGACACTGCCTACCTCGCTACCTCCCTACCTCCCTACCTCCCTACCTACGTCATGCACATAATGTCAGCGTAGCCTCGATTCACACCTATAACCTTATACATGACTCAGAAGATGAAATACTGAACCGTTGTTACGAAACTAATTCTGAAGGGAATTCGTTTCAAACAATACCGGCGGCTTGGGTAGGTTCACTTGCCTCCCGGTCGCATTTTGCCATGAATCAAGACAATAAACGGCCCTCTAAATCTCTTCAAACACGTTATTATAGCTAGTAATGATCGCCCGAAACAGCCACATCTCCCGTGCTAGGGGTGCAGGGACATAGTAATGGAGAATACTACTCTTCAAAGTCGCATATCAACACGCGACCATAGAAGCAAAGATCTCAAAGTAACTAAATCATAGCCGATAGAGACAACGTCTACCGTGTGATGCTAATTCACTATTCATGTACCCAAATAAGCCACATCGGTACTTAGTCAAGCTTAAACCGTACCAAAGAAAGGTCCCAAGTTTAAACCCTCTAGTATGCCAGATTCCAAGCGCCAGATACCATCAATCATTTAAGCACGTCATGTCCAACTAAGCATAGAGTTGATCCAGGACTCGGTCTTGGAAAAGTCATTTCTTTCGTATATTTTAACACGCTGGGACATCACTACTCGGACGGCCGGTTTTATGAGAACAGGGTAGAGTAAGAGGTCTCCCACGACCAAGAACAGACAGTGTTGACGCCGTGTAGATCATTCCCGTGCTACCTTCCTACAATGACCAACTTAAGAAATAGGTATCTCGAACAAGAGCTATCATATACTATTTTATCAGAACTATAAAAGCAAAAAGGGGGGAAGCTCGATGGAGTATGTTAAGTTTTAGTTTTAGACCATTAGGAAGAGCTGCGTATTTCGCGTGGCCCTTGAGGAACAGAGATGCAGTGAGAGATTGGTCAGAACTGAATTAAAAAGAGAGATCGGGAGTGCATCAAACTGCGATCAATTCTTCACACGACTTCCCGCTCTTCTTGAATAGCGGTCATCTCATTGTTATTGGTACCGCTTCCTAGTAGGGGTTGGCTAGGCGGAGGCATCGACGGTCCCTTGATGCCAACGGGAGTTGCACCAGCACTACTAGTATTGCAGGTTTGGATACTCGAACTCGTAGAAGCACGGTTGAGATTTGGAGTGGGTTGAGGTTCAAAAGGGCGTTCGTGACCCTTATCAACGGGAACCTCTCGGTGGAGCGAAGACGCGTGGACAGGTGAGGTAGATTTCTTACTTGACGTATCACCACCCCCACGAGAAGAATTTCGGGGGGAGACCCTGCCCATCTATAACGTGACTGTCAATACCTATCATCCGGGGAAAAGCTGGTATGGAGAACTTACTTGTTTTGCCCACCTAAGGCCGCAGCTATTACACAGGTCCCTTTGTCCGCTTGGGCCTCGTCGCCACTCCGGCGTGTTGCGAGTATGACAGTTGGCGCAGTCTCGGATCACGTTGCCAACACCCTTTCTTCGCTTGCGCTTCTTTTTGTTTGATAAGAGCCCGTGGAGCTCCTCGGCAAGAACACGGTTCACCTTCTCCATCTGGCGCAATTCATATTGCCAACTTGTGCACCGTGTCGTTTCGAGTTCGTCAAATATGTTATCATTAGGAGTAAGAGTTCGGGTTTGATTGCTGGGACCCATACCACCACCACTGGGGGCGGAGAGCACACCATGATTTTGGTCATCAGCTATCTGGCCCCCTGGTATCATGGCAAAGCTTGTCGTCCTGGTCTCGCCTGAGGGGTGGCCAGTCATCGGGTTCGCTCTACTCGAGAAGGATGCACTTCGAGAAGAGGCCTTAAGTAGCTTCGTCTGGGCTAATAGAAAACTTGGCTTTTGTCCTCCAGACGTATCACCCGGGTACAAGACCGTCTGTGCCTGGAGCACCTGGCCGCGTCGATTTTGCACTTCGTGCTTGCATGTAATTGTCCGTCCTCTGCGGGCCTTCTCGATAGATCGGCCAAACTCAGCACGCGATTCTTTACGCATTAGCTCCTGTATACTCGTCCCCACCAGGTTTTCAGGTTGCAGATCTAGTAATGACCGAACATTGGCGGAAACGAACAGAAACATGCCAGACGTGGATAGCTTCGTCCACAATTCTCCATCCCCTATTCCTCCTCTAGATTCGAGTTCTCGTCGGCTAAGAGAAAATACAGGCCGTTTGCGACCTATCAAGATGATGCATTTCCGACCTTTGCCTTGTTCCACGAAAAGAGACCCGTGACTCTCAAACCATGTGTATCCGCTCTGCTTCCTGCGTATACGAAAGACAATGTTGACGGGGTTTCCTGATGTGGTATCCTTGAGTTCCCGCGTCAGAGGGACGATGTCAGACGGGTGGCAGATCGTGGAGATAGAGGTCCCTACAAGCGCGGCGGCATCATACTCCAGAACTCGCTTAGAGGAAGGCGAAAGGTAGAGGAACAGCCCTTTGAGGGACAGTACGTGAACCACATCATCGGCATTTTCCAGGAGCATTTTGTCCCATGATTGTTTATGCCAGTCTGAGACAGCACCTTTTGGGTTGTATTGCTGCAAGAGAGTGGATACATCATCAACTCCAAGTGTCTGGCCATTTTCCGGCTCCCACTGACTGGAAGAAGGAGGGTTCCAAATGTACTGGGCCACACTCTCACCGTGCGTGTAATCAACTTGCATTCCACTGACCCCTTTTGCTGAGGCGATAGCATCCGGACATTCAACCAAGTCAATCTGAAAGCCGATGATATATCTCATTTCAATGCCATCTTTCTCCAAGGGGATGGGGATCATGGTTAATAGATTTAGGAATGGCTTACCACCCTTTCGGTAGTTGATTAAGCTTTGCTGAACCTCCTGGCACTCTGCTATTTTGACTTTTAAATTGTATACTGCGGCATTGTCGACGAATTCTCTCTTGGTTCCTGCTTCGACCAGACCGTCCGGAGATTGCAGAAATCGGCAGTTCTGGCCCACGATATCGTGTCTGCTGTAGCCAGTGAGATTTTGGAAGTTGTCTGAGACATATATGATGGGGCAGTCATTCTGGGTAACATCACAGACAACGAAGGCACATGACATATCGACAGCCCCCAAGTTAACCTGAGGGTTCTTCCTCGTAGCAACCATCCACAGCGCCTTCAACATATCGAAGCCGCTCTTAGAATAGATGGCCCCCCCCTCTTTGGGAGGCTGGGGTCCTATTGTTGGTTGTTGCGTTCTCTCCCGCTGCGAAATCGACCCATCTGTTGCTGTTCCAATCACGTTGGTTTGTGGTGGTTGATAGCTGGGTGGTGCTGATACCAGAGTTGAGGTCGGCATCTGGGCGGACGAGTGAGGTGATATGGTAGATGCATAACCATTGATTTCATCAACGCCAACAGTACTTGGCTGCGCTGTGGGCTGGCTGGGCTGAGGAAGTTGTGGCGGTAGATTCATTATGTTTGTGTCAACATTAGCCGTGGGCATAGGGCCGCTGTTGTTAGAAGAGTCCATAGCATCGGTGTTCTGAATATCCATGTTGAAGTCTGTCTGCATGTTATCGACAGCAGCAAAGGCGTTAGGTATTGAAGATGGTGGAAACATGGCCAGAGATGGATCGCCGGTGACCATCTGACCCATATCCATTTGGTCCATGTTCATGTTGGAGAGGGCGATCATATTCCCCATCATATCTGTTGATAGGTTCGAAAAATCGTCTGTGAGCATTGGCTGTGGAACAAAAGGGGCAGTCTCTTCAGACATAGACATGTTTACAGGAAGAGGTGGAAAGCCAGTGTTCATAGGATCGGCGGGAGAATTGGACATCACGTTAAACTGATAGTCGCGGTACAGATTGTCGCTATCCCCAAACTCTAGCATGGACATCCTCCGGTCGGCATCAGCCTGCGCCTGCGCCGAGTGAGGCGAGAATTGCCGCTGTGGTAGACTTCGGCGGCGAAGCTCGGCCGAGTTATTTCGCACAATGTCGTCAAGGGAGTCAGCGCCAACCATAACCGCATCCGCGTCCGCCGTTGGCGGGGGCGCTCCGGCTACTGCGTCATATTGGGCTGGTTGCCGTATTGGCTGTGGGCCCAGAGAACGGCCCAGCTGTTGTCTTTGAAGACGCTGTTGGGAATGCCGGCGCTGCAGCTCCTCCTGGGAGAGCTGATCGTTGAGGAAGTTATCCATTCCCACGGCATAGGACTACGATATCGTAGTGATGAGAGGCGGCGGCGGCGATCAAAAGCATAAAAGATGTGGCGTTCGTGATGCCCGGTAGCTCATCTATCTCGTGCGCGATCCTATATCAGTGGCCCCAAGTTGCGAATGTCGAGTAGGGTGGGAGTGCAGCGGCACATATAGGATACAGGGTGAACTGCGGCAGACGGGCGGTACCGAAGGAAGATACAAGTGGGCCACCAGCGGAACGACGAGGAACGGCTTGGCTACGTATGGCGATACAAACTGCGTACGACGGTTGACGTAGACGGGAGACGAAGCACTAGAGAACGAAAGGACCACGGGTTGGGCTTTCGCGGTACTTGCAACACAGAATGAACAGCGTACAGCGATAAGAGATAGGTATATATTAGCACGCGGATCGATGGACGGTGGCGACCAAAGCAGCTTGCAAACTCGGTCAGAGACAAGCAACCAAGAGACAAGACGATGATAGCAATAATTCGGGTGTCCAAGAATAGAATTCCATGTACAAAGGGTCGGTTGTTGAGCAGTGGAAGACACGATATCGGCGGTGAGTTTGGCGCAAATGAAGGTGGGATGGAGGATGAGATGGAAGTTATAGGTAGTTGACTGTGGTATGCCGTCCCGTCCCATCCCAGTCGGTCCCAGGCGGTCCCAGTCAGTCTCAGTGTGTTGCACTAGGTACTATCCCACAGTGGTGGGAGCAGGCGTCCCGACAAGTCGAAAGAGGCGACATGTCATACCTAGGTACCTAGTAGCGGGCTCCCCAAAATTTACGAAACAGTGTTGCCAGGTAACAGTTAGTGCAAAAACTCAGTTACCAACATCCCGGATTATTACATATTAAGTAATGTTTCAACATTTCACGCCAGCTAAAAGATTTTAGCCCTTAGAACAATTGCTAATAATANTTTTAAAATTTTAAAACAAATACTATATTTATTTTATTAAATAAAATATTATATAACTATTTAAAAAATAAAATTTATTTGCTAGTTATAGGTTAAACTCTAATTAGGTTCTTATTTTTTAGATCTGTAACAAATATGGCAATTGTTGCTAATTCTGGTATGTTAGTAACTGAATTTTTGGTCTGCAATGTTACCTACCTGCAATCATTTGCTATACGCCCCTCCCCCCGGTCGCTACCGGTATTAGGTAGGCAGGAAGCAGAGGTTTTATGTGGGGCCGGCTAGCGGTGACTATGGACAGGATCTTGGAGAGTAGTACAGTACGCGGGGGTCCCCCCTCCACCCGCTCTCGACCCAATCATGTGCCCGTACCAGCTCGTTGGTCTCGCGCAGCTCCCCTTCCCTGCCTTGTGTTGCCCGAGATGTATGATGTATGTACACCACCTGCGACACACATCATGGATGTGATCCGGTATGTAGGTAGCCCCCCCCCCCCTACATGTAAGTACTACCTACCTAGGTACTAACTGCACAGTCTGCGCCTGAGAGGCGCTATGCTGTACAGTAGATACGAGGTGCTACCGGTACTGTATCATGGCTACATGTATACTGTATATGGTGGGGGAGTACCGCCTGTCTCGGAAACCGCACTTACGCCATAGACTCGCCCGACTCTACTACTTAAAAGCTAAACAGAACAACCCAATACCTACCTACCTCAAGCCATATTAAAGGTAACCTAAGCTGTAGGATATAATTTGAATCTTGCTTATTCTTGTAATAAAAATTATGCTCAAAAATGGTAGGTACTAACTGACCTTGGTAGTTATTAAGTATGTTTTAGCTACACGTGTAGAGTTCGAGAGATCCATGGATGGCATGTGTATGGTTCCTTGCTGTTCCCGCTCCCGCAGTAGATTGATTACCTAACTTGAACCTACCTAGGTAAGGTGCAAGTGGACAGGGGTGGGAAATAAATCCCTTGAATCATCTACTTACCTACCTACCTACATACTATACTTATACTTATACACGTATGGTTAAGAACTAATGGCGTCGCTTCCAATTACCACACCAGATTTTCCAAGAAGCTTGTACAATGTTTTGATACATTTGTTCGTTCTCCTACAGCAGGAGACTTGCCATACAATAGGTACTGTACCGAGTGCATTTGGTATTGTTATTTTAGATGGCATGTTCAATGTCGAGGGCAACGAATTCAGCTGTCGCCACAAATGCTCTTTTCTCGGCCCCTCCACTCGCACTTAGAGGCTACATACAAACCACCTTACCCTCTGTGCGCACGGAATGCTACCTATCGTTTCGCGGCTGTTCCTTGCCGGCCTGGATAGGGCCTACAATCCCGACTCTACCATGCAGCCGATAGATTAACCAGCCTACGCGGCACTTATTAGGCGAGCCCCTGAGTTGGTGCATATTTAGACTGCCTTACCCGTGCCTAATCAATATGGACAACCATGGACATTCATAACCGTGTACTTGTCCCCGTTGGCTATCGGAGCCGTTTGTTCTAGAACGGTGGCATACCGAAGTGCACTCGAAATAGGTTCATGAGTAAGAAAGGAACTACGCCGACAACCCCTATTACAAACCTAGTTGGTAAGTAGACACGTGGTAGGCTTCCTAGCCACCCTGCCGGCCAACCGGTGTAGGTATGATATCTCAAATCTCACGCAGTTTCGTCCTTATACGTGATTCCTCCTCCGAAGCTATGTTCACTATTCTTGCCACCAGCAGTGACCTTGCCCTCTCGAACGCCACTCTCGAACGCACAAGTGCCCATGTCGAGCGCCTTGGCTGGTCCTGAAGGCGAGATGTCAAAGTCAAATATATCCATTGGGAGCCCCAGTGTTGTACATGCGTTAGGTATGTCGACAATGCCGGCTACGTGGCCCTGGATCGGAGCACACTGCAGCACTTAGAGTCAGTTATCGCCAGTTTAAGCGGCTTCCGGACACTGTCTTGGCCCAAAGGGGAAGACTAGTGCTCTGAACGTTGCCAAAACAAGAAGAAAATGGTTCCGAGAATCACTCACCGACATCAATAAGTATGACTGATAGTCACTGTACCCGAACCGACGGAGATACTCGATGCAGCCTGTCGATAAAACCTTGGTTAACACCCACTCACCGCTTACTCGTAACCACAGTTTTCGATATGTGGTCCTAGAATACTCACGGAGGCTAGTTTGCCGGTATGCCACGGCTACATCCACTATCACATTAACAGTTAGTTTATGCGAAATACAAGACGCTGTAATTTACCCGACACATATGTCGTCAAATGCCACCATGTTGAGCGGATCAGGACGGCGGTCATCGGGACTTACTGTAGTGCTGTTTCCCGTGCTCATCGACCGAGAACCCTTCGAAGTAAATGTGTCGGCCGGCTCCAAACTGCGGTTCGACGGGTCCAGGGATATAGATGGGTGACTTCAATCCCAGATCCGCAATCCCGTTCTTGACGACCTTAAAGTTGATGGTAATGATACCCGCCATTTCGATGGCGCCACAAAACGATATCTCGCCATCGCCCTCTATTCTCGTGACGTGTGAGGCACTTGTATTGCTACCATAAACCCAGAGTATAGGGCTTTAAAGAGAATACTTACGCGAGAAATGCAAGTCGCCAACGCTGAACTTGGCCCCTGGGACATGAACAGGGAGATATACTCGACTACCACGGCTCAGGTTCTTGATATCGCAGTTGCCACCATGTTCGGGTCGACCCGGAACTAAAATGAACCAAAATCAGCAACATCTCGCGAAGGTAAAATCAGTCAAGTCACATAGTCTCCGAAAATGGGGATCGATTGAGGGCTGAGACTGGATACTTCTCACTACAACTCCAAGCCAAAAGTCGGGAGGGGGTGAACGTAGGAATTACTCACCCGTCCGTGCCCCTTCTTTCCCGATCTTTTCTTTCAGCTCCGCATCCGCTGAACCGGCATGGACATTCGCCGGTTCCGGGGGCAGCGCGACCTGTCTGTCGAGCTTATTCGCCGTGATGAGGTCCGCCTCGCGCCGATTCCAGGTTTCAAGCACTTCAGCCGAAGGCGCGCAGCCGAGGATACCCGGATGGACTGTATAAGTGATTAAGAGTTAAAAACTACCGTTTATAGCAGGTAATTGACTCATTCATAAGGTGCTTGGGGGCATGCATGACCCAGAAATACATACTGAGGCCGGCGAACTTGACATGTGGGATGTGCCGCGAGGTGCAGAATATACCCTCCAGATCCCAGATGGCTTTGGCGGCTGAAGGATATATTTCATCGAGGAAACCGCCACCGTTCGACTTGTCGAAGACCCCGGTGAAACCCCAGGGTTGCTCTTGAAATGGCTATTTTCGCTCTCGTTAGTATATAAGCCTGCTAGTTGCATCATTATTACTTTTATGGTGATCCGTGACACGATATATCTTCTTCTCATAAACCGGGCTCCCATCATGTAGTTGAGTGAAAGCCTGTAGAATATGCTGCTCATCCGCAGCATGGACTACGGAAATCCCTCCCTAGGTTCTCATACAGAACAACAACTGATGTTTTTCTTTAGGAAAACGCACCTGGACATCCATGATTTCCACAAGAAGGATATCCCCAGGCTGGGCACCTTCAATCTCAAACGGGCCGGTCAGGTAGTGTATGCGCGCTGTCATAACACTGGAGTCAATAATGTCCACTTATAGTAAGAATGACTCAGGGTTTCGGGAGCAGCAAGAGCAGAAAATGCCCGTTAAGGCAATTTAGGGCTCCGAGACATGCCAAAAGGGGGAATAAAATACTCCAGGGGACTGACTGAGGTCGACATTTCGAACATCATCCGCGCTATCATTATTGGCGATCTGGCCACCGGTCCTGAGAACGTGAAGAGTTAGTTCATGAGCGCGACGAAATCTTCAATTAGGATACTCAAACGAGGCTTACCAATCTAGACACTCAATCTTAACAGTCTCGCCATCCTTAATGGTGCCGGCAAACGGGACTACACCCTCTTAGAAAACCGATAGCACCGGAGAAGAAAAAGGACATACTATCCGGATGCCATCGATTCTTTATATATACTGATCAGTTCATAGGCCATAATAGTTTTGACTGCATCATAGACACGGGTACGAGTGAGTGACCGAGCGGTGGCTTACATGCAAGTTCGCGTGTTCCGAAGCAGGCTTATCGAGGTCTACTTTACCAACTGTGCGAATCTCAGATTTCCCCATGTTTCCTTAGATGATCCAAGAATAGATAAGGGGAATTTGATGTTTTAACTTATCCAATGTAAAGTAGAAACCGGCTCAAATCATACGAAGTAGCGAAAGCATCCTATTCAGTAGTTTTGATACTGCTCGGCATGTCTCAACTACCCCGCATTCATTCTAGGTAGGTCATCATATCAAAGATATGACATGCACAGCGCATACAACTACCTACCTATAATAGACGTGATGCGACAACTACTAGGCCGATTATAGCCTCTGATATAATAGAGCAGTCGTAGCAAATCGCATGACTCGCCCATAGCTCTTATCAGTCTTCCTACCCACACTCACACCACACACGTGGGAGGTGGGGATGCTGCCTGCAGCATTATCGAATGATTGATCCAGGCGAGCCTTCAGGTGCAGTATTGGATAAGACAATAACGAGGGGGCATATCAATCTGTCAATAAGCATGAGTGGCTGCGGTCAGGAATAAAGGCGGTCGGATAATAGATAATGTCCCCCAAACAGATCTTGCTCTTGATAAGGAGAAGTAGTGCTTGAAGTTGGGAGATACCCAATTATTTAAAGCTTCATTTGTGAAGGTATTACATTAAAATATCCTTTCTGTACTACCAGAATCGATTTCGGTTTGAACTCTTAGGGCACTAATGTGAAACGCCTGCCGTGAGTCGGCATCAGCTTAGTTGCTTCTGTCTTTACAGCTCTTTTCGTCCGGCGTCGTTGTTTGGATGTTCGCCAAGCGCGGCATCCAAGTCGGCAAGTGAGAGATTGAGAAACTCGTGTTTATTTCTCCATACTTGCTGACTGTCAAGGAATTTTTGCTGCTGTTGTGCGGTCGCACTCGGTGGCGGTGGAGGATCTGTGATCTTGGTGATCAGATAGGCTGCCGATGCCTCCGCAATACCATATATCAATACTCCAAGCAATGGTACTCGCAGGAGAATGTAAAATCCGATACCGAAGCCAAAGAGCAGTCCCTCTCGACTACGGAACCAGTTCCTTTTCTGTTCCCTGTTCATGTGAATGCGCGCGAAGTACTATAGCTCGCTGGAGTCAGTAATTACTCTTTTAGGGAGAGTCGGCACAGGTTTTAGGAGTTCTGCATGCTCCCGAAATGCGTCCATCACTCTAATGGGAGATTTTCGACTCCGGAAGCGGCCAGAACAGGAAGAAAATGACCCCAGGGGGGCTACTCACCGGCTCCAACAGTTCGCGCATGAGGCTTCGAGATGCGAAGTAAGTCTGCAGAAATATGACAAGGTAGCGTTTCGGAAGGAAGACTCCAGTGCCGAAAATAACGGCCGCGGGGCCTAGGCCAACCGCCTTGTTGAAGGTATAGAAACTAGCAGCGGGGAGAACGAACTTGCCGACATAGGGGGCATAAGACAAGCCAAAGATTGCCAACGATATAGAGGCCTTGCGAACAAATCGCCACACAAACATAGTGATGGCCTCGGCAGAGCTCTTAGAGTGTGTGCTTCCGTCCCTCTGCTTGTATTGGCGGAGATTGGGGTAATACATATCCCGAAGGTCGTCAGGGTTTTCATGTTTGTGTTTTGACACATAGGTTATATCCGCCCAACGGAGGGAGTCCATAAACCTACGAGTATTAAATTAGACACTGAAGAATGGATGTTTATATGGGCGCCGCTACACACATTTCATCTAAGGTAGGCGTCAAATATCTCATCAAGGTCATGAGAAACAAGGGAATTTGTAGAACGTGGTTGGCAATGAGGTCGAGGCCATTGACAAGACTATCATCCCAGCTTGCTTTATCAAGGTTTGTGACATAAGATAATACGCGGATGAAAACTTTAACGCCTACGATCTAGAAGCATGCGAACACACGGGTCAGCGAAGAAGAAACGGAGTGCGAGCGTAGATACTACACACCGGAACAGCAATCGCGAGCCGAATGGCAATCCCGGCGCCGACAGCGATAGCGGCCTGTTTATAATGGGAATTGGTGAATATGGCAGGGTTTTGTAGGGCCCTGTGAGCTATTGCGTGTTGTGTAAGTCCCGGCCTGCTCACCGTCTGGATACCATCTTGACTTGAGTAGCGGAGGCGACGCTCGGCGAGGAAAGAATGAGAAGAGACAACATACCACCAACAAGTGTAAGTTGGGCCCCGCGCAAAACTGCGTTAATATCGAAGTTGGAAAGATCAAAGGCCTCCTTGACCTTGTCTTTATCAAGCTTCAGGTTGTTGGGTTCGGCCATGGTACTGTCAGGCCGATGTGGTCTTGGCGGGGCGTAAGACTGCCGTTATTTGTGATGAGAATACTGGTGATCCTGGCGATAGGTGTATAGTGGCAGCGAAGGGACCTGTGGAAATGTGCGAAATTCTTGACGAGTATTTTATAGTGTTGATTATAGTTCGCATGTTCATACTGAAGGGTTACAATGTTGGTAGTCGCCAGGCATGACGACATTCGCTGTCTTTGAGGTTTAGGTTAGGTTAGGTTAGGTTAGGTGCTGTACCTCTGAGATAGGGTTTACCATCCCGAATCGGGATTGGAATCCAACCTGAGCCATTGCTGCTTTTAGCCTCAGCCTCAGCCTGCCTGAGTTTGACCCGCTTTTTTATAATGCAATACCCAGGTATGAACCAAAAACTTGCATAATTTCTAATACACGTCACGGTATTATCTAGTACCGTTTATTGTAAAACGGATTGTACTTAGTATGCATTATCTACAGGTGTGGCTTCTGGAAATGGGTGGAAACTAGGCTACGGTTGCCTAGGGCAGGTTGTCTAGGTACCATTACTTACCCCACTATATTTGTATGTATAAGTACATGGCTCCTGGACCATGGACCCCAACCTTTAGTGAAGTAACAACCCAGTCCTCAGAATAGATCTTTAGCCTAGTATAGCAATTGTACTAGATTACGGGTCACCTCTGAGGAAGGGATTTGCAGGCACACAGGTGTGGCAGCCTACAATACGCATTTTCAATCGCACTAATTGCGTGATTCGATTTTAATCATCTACTAGTATACATGTAATTCTAGATCTTCTTATGCTAATACAAGGATGTATTCAAGGTTTCTAAAACAGCACATATACTTTATTTTCCCAAGCATCTCTTTTCCTTGGTCTTATTTTTTAATGTTTATCTTAGCACGTCAAAACAGTTTAATATTACCGGTATATGTCTGTCTAAATAATCGGGTTTAAGACGAGCCGCATTCGGTAAGCCAAAGCCTGGTAATGATGCGTCATATTTGTTTTACTTTTTCGCGGGGGGCGCATTGTTGATCGCTGTCCAGTCGTAATCCCAAGAAGTTTTATGAGCTTCGCATCTTTCTCTGGTCGCCATCTGTGGCCTGGCCTGGCTGCAGAGTGGCGCCCTCCTTCAATCTTCAAAGCGAAAAAAAGAAGGGGGATATTAAATGCAATTCATCATTGTTAAGCAACTAAAGAAAGCGGATATAAGGTTGATTCTGCGTCTTGTTAAGCAGCCTTGCAATTACGTCGGCTTCCAGAGTCCGATTCTATACAAGACGACTAGTGTGTTATTTTTAGAGTCGTCTAGAAACGGACACCAGATGTGCCACCAACGTCGATATTTAAAAAGCTTCCTCGCGGTCATGGTCCAAGTAAAGTAATTCGTAAGTCAAAGCAACAACTACTACAGCTATTTCCTACATTCGGAACAGATTATGGTTCTCTTTATCCTTGCGCTCTTGATCGTAGGAGTCCCGTGTTTGGATCTCTCGGCAGCAGGGACCTAGGTCGAGATCGGGACTACACCGATCATTAGCTCCTAATATTGTCAACTATCCAGTCTTGATCCCCCATGCGCCCACGTCTAATGCCAGAGGAGCTAGCAGCCATACGAGCCCCGGCTCTTATAGCGACCGAACCGTTAACCCAAATTGTTACCAGAACCACCTCTCGCATCAGTCTCGTTACCGTTACCGCACAGCTCTACACCCCATTATCCGGAACTTCCCGGCCTGTAATGCTCTCTTTAGAAACGAACCCGTTCAAGACAGCACCGACACGCTCGACACAGAATAGTACCGTCTTCTTCAGATCTTTTAAAATAAGCACGCCGCTAATCCCGCCGAACGCTATCTAATATCTAAACGCCTAAAGTATGCCTTACCAAGATATCCCTACGAATGTTCTTTCCCGTCTCTCCCATCGGCCAAGAGACCTGCTTTACTCAATGATTACCATCCCTGATCCGCCGAAACCCATGGAAGCAAACCTCCAAAACCGCGCCTCGTCCCTTGGTATTCTCGACAGGCTGCCAGTCGAACTGCTACATGAGGTGCTCAGGAGCCTCGATTTCCAGTCAACCATTCGGTTTTCTCGCGTTTCTATTCAAGGGAAGAATATATTATATTCCCTTCCCGCATATCGAGATGTAATAAAACATGCACCACACGCGTTAGCAGCCCTTAGTCAGACGAAGCTGCTTCATTTTCATTCGGCATCTGAACTTCACAATGCTCTTCGACACGAGCGCTGTGCAACGTGTCCAGAGTATGGCGTTTACCTATTCCTCCCGACCTGCGAAAGGTGTTGCTGGCAATGTCTGCGATCTAACCCAACGCGACGGGTCGTCTCCCCGACAGCTGCCGCCAAGACTTTCGCGCTATCGCCCAAGATGGTTCAGCAATTGCCGGTCATGTGTAGCATTCCTGGCACTTATGGGGTCGTATGCAAGTCTACGCAGAAATCATACAGACTTGTTAGTGTAAGCGCTGCCAAAGAGCTTGCGATGTCAATCTACGGGTCCGTAGGAAATGCTATAGAAGCTATTATACGCAGACAACCCAACCCAATGAGCAGACTGTATCCACGGCTAGATACCTACAAGCTATATTTTCGGACTCTACATGTTTAGATTCCTTAATGATACCAGATCAAGGGAATGCTGGAGTCGACCGCTATTTTGGCATGGCATCCATCCCATTCCCCTCACTTACTACTCCAGATATCGTCGAACACGGTCTTTGGTGCAAGGGTTGCGAATGGACGTACAAGCAATATAAAGATCGCCGGTTATCGGCTTACGTCATCGCCAACATGGTGCCAACGGATTGCGACCCTGATCGTGTACTATTTGGTATGGTCAGGCGGGCTCGCTCGAGGATAAGGCTTTCCGCGCATATCCGATATTGCTATGGTGCACAACAGTTGCTTGCTGATCAAGGGGTGCAAGGTTGAGCGAGCATCATCGTCTTGACAATCTTGGAATAACACAATCTCGGAATAACACAATCTCAAAATTTACTACAAATTCCCAACACACTACCTATTCATCGACAAGGTTAAAGAAGGCTAAACGGCTAAGCGCTAACGGGCCAACCTGGTAGAACCAATTAAATAACCTGCTCACGTGGCTATGCAGCAGATAAACCAAGTGGCTTAGCTAACACGCGTATAAATATTAGGCCGACCATCGTCCAAATCGAAACAACTGGAAGTGTTACCAACTGCATATTTATCTCTAAGCGCCAACAGGCCAGCCTAGTAAAACTAATTATGTGAACTGCTCACCTGGCTAGACAGCAGGTGAACCAAGTGGCTTCGCCATCATCCGGGTCGAAACGCGCTCTACCAACTACATATTAATCTCCAAGCGCCGGTCAAGAAATGGTCGGCTATTCAGCGATGGAGCCGCTCGTCGTTGACTCCCATTTATGCTCTGCATAAGAAAGAACCACTATCTGCTACAATGCCTACCATTGCGCCGGACACGACGAGGGCTGTCCTAACTAGCTCCATAGAAATACTCTCCCAAGAGATTTCTGACGAGGAAGGAATGTACCGTATCCGCAATGGGCAGCAAGTTTACTACCTGACCATCTCCACCGATGTCTTCGATGAAGACACCATGTGCCGCCCCTACCTCCTCCTCCCCCAATTGCCCAGTTTGTCAGACATGCCATCGAGAAAGATCAAACTCGCCCGTAACGAGGATGGCTCTCTTGCTGTAACTGCCTACCACGATCCTTTGCAAGAGATCACATTCATCTGGCACGAGAAGCGGATTGACGTGCTGTCCCTGCCGCGAATAAAACGCCTCAGATCCGGCGTCTTTGAGACGCTCTATGAAGGCCGAGCAGCTGTCGCCAAAATCGCCTGCTTTGAGTGGCAGATTCCGAGCCTCACCCGCGAGACATGGGCATATTGCGTCTTGACTGAAACCCAACGACCCAGTGACGGCCCTCTCATTGCGCCGGAGTTTCTGGGCCACTTGACGGAGAATGGCCGCGTGATGGGCTTCCTTATGGAGAAATTGGAAGGCAGATTTGCGTGCTCAGATGACCTAACGCAATGCGCGGCTTTGTTAAAAAGGTTGCACGGACTGGGAGGCCTAGGACTTGTGCACGGAGATGTAAACCGGTATAACTTCATTGTTGAAGAATGTTGTCGTGGATGTGTTCGTCTAGTGGACTTCGAGCATGCGCAAGACTATGACGAGAAACTGGCGCATGCAGAACTCGAGTCACTTCCCGCTGAGTTGGCCGAGGAGACGGGACGCGGCTCTACCATTACTAGGGTGGTTATTCAGCCATGATGGCTAAATAACCATCGTTTCCAATTTGGACTCTAGCCACTGCTGCAGGCCGTGGTTCCAATCCCGTGCCTCTACACAGTGCCGACGGACCCAGATGAGAATAATTCAGGTTAAGCAGGGCAAAATTTTAAGGTCGTGTCCGGCTTTTCGACGTCCCAGCCCTGGCCTTCAAAGCGTTAGGTAGGAACCGAAGATAGGTAGGGGGTTTTGGGGGGGAAGGCCGCGATAGAAGTACAGTCAGCACTTGGCTGTACCCTAACGCGAGGCGATCAGAGCGAACGGGTAACCTAACCTGGAACAATGCCAACATTACATCTTTGTTCGTCTAGAGGTCCATGTTTCACGCGTTTTAGGGCGGGCGTAATAAACAAGATATTAACTAGCATAGCGTGAATAGCCAGGCTGCCGATGCACAGAATCAATAGATGCTAAATATGGACGGGGACTCTAGCTAGAACACCGGTGTACGAGATCAGTAGACGTCAGATGTGGACGAGGCAGATCAAGATGTAAATGACCCTAACTATACCGGAGAGGCTCCCGTGCCGGCTCCTGTTCAAGACTATAAGATGAGAGATCAGTCGGTGGCCGTACGTCTCGGTACAATATCGCGGCAGCGGCGTAGGGTCTAGATACTCCAGCAAAACAAGAAAAAAAAGCCCAAGAACATTCCCCGAGAAACACTACCGGCAGACAGGAACTCGGCCCTTACCACTTTTATCTCAAGCCCTTCTCCTAGTTCAGAGCCACATGATACAAGCCAGCCAGACCCATTACAAGACAGTCGAAAGATAACGATTCTTATGCGATGAGACAGGGAATGGGAAGGGATTAGAGAGTGCCGGCGTCGTTCCATCATCAATGTTATAGAAGAAGTGCACTCAGGACCGAAATTGTTTTGTATGACAGATATGGCCAAGGTATCTCTTTAGAAGACTGTCCTGCTTATAAGGGCGATTTTATGTCTGAACGTTGATGCAAATGGCTTTCCAGCAGATCTAATCTTGTAGATAATATTACGACGATAATGATCAGACCAGCAGGCTAATCGGCTCAGCCCGCAGTCGTCAACAAGTAGTTCAGTTTGCTATAATAACCCGTGCTATCTTACTTCTTACTACTCCTCGATTCTTAAGTAGCCCTTTAGCTGGGCCATTAGACGGAGCCCGAGTGCGGCAGAGTTCGATAGCTTTTCAGCTGCCCAGTATATTCGGCTGTGTCTTTCAAAGCGAGCGCCTTGTTGTTATACCCTCAAGTAGGCGATAATATAACATGCTATAGGACGTATTTTTCAAAGTATCTAGTAAACGCAAGACCTCTATTAGGTTGAATTATATATTATCGACGGTCGTGCTGCAGCGCGTAGGCAACGGGCACTCCGGGATGTGTAGGCGGTATGGCGGGGAGGAGTAATCGTCGATAGTGTCTATAGATGGACGAGTTATTCTTTTCTCAAAGTCAGCCGGTCGGGTGTCTCGTCGTGTCTAGCAATCGACCAATCAATCAATCATTCAATCGTCATCATCATCAGCTAAAAAATTCCCATAATTGCTAACAACTTGTCGTCAACGACATAGCTCGTCCCAATTAGTGGGCTTCGTTCGTACGTCTTAGTTGACGGTTGGGACCGTTTTGGGGCTGGAACCGTTTTGAGGTTCATTTTCTCTCCGCATAAAATAATGCATAAATGGCCACAGGGCACCTGACTGAAAACTGGCTGAGCCGAGCCTGAGCAAAGGCGACAAATGCGCTAAGCCCAATTTTCCGCGCGCTAGTAAATTGGTAAAGTACAGTAGAACCTGCGAAGTGCGGGCCGTCGGTGGACAGGACAGGATGCATGTGTGGCTGTGTGCTTATCGATTAGGTACATAGTACCTCCCTACCTACATATGACCTTAGTGCTTCCTGTAGATAGGTACTTACTTACAGTACCTACTCCGTACTTTCAGGCCAAAAGTACCTTGCCTACCCGATTTGACGGACGTTGAGTGCACGCGTACAGTATCACTACAGTGCCTACATTAACCTAGTCCGACCCGGCACAGTGGGTTTGCAAACCGGGGGTTTGACGATGCCGCCCACTCGCGCGACCTCACCGACGTTCCACCGCCTATCGTCTGTCACGTTTCCCCAATCCCAACACCAAGACGCTCATTCATCACGGCGAATGCGGCGACAGTCCGAGACTATTGGCAATTTTTACCACTGACATGGCCGGTGCACGTCGTTGTATATGATCTATGATATATGAGAGTCAAACGTATCAATAGCAACGCAACTCTGATCGACTTGCTCGCCGTCTTCAGCACCAATCGGTCCCTCCATCGTATGATCCATAGAGCCCCCCGCGCCCCAGCAACACCCGGCATTGTGTACCGCCGGCTGAATTCCGGCGTCGCGACGACCTTCATCCTCCGGCCAGCTGTGTCGGTCACCCTGTGGCTATTCGTCACGCTATGCAGACGCGTACAGGCCACGCGTATGCTCCTATCGGCACGCCTACCCCTCGAAAATTGTGACGGCCTCTCCAACATGGAGCCGGGCACTCCTCGGCCTCGTCGGGTTATGACCGCTCCTGCACCCGCCCCGTCCTCCGTCTTCGTCGTCGTCGCAGCAGTCTACACCCTCCTCTTCCTCCCCCTCGCGACCCGCCGCCTCGGCAGATGACCTCGTCGAAACCCTGTACAGTCACCCCTCGGTCCGCATCATATCCTTCACGACCTCGAGCCAACGCGGTTTCTCTACATCCCTGCCCAATAATAATGTCTCTCCCGGCTCTCTGCCACCCTCCTCGCACCTAGAGAGGACGATAGCTGTCGGTAGGTGTTGATCGTTCAGTTTGTTAGACATCCAATCAAGCTCTGACAACCCCTCAAGGCGCCTTTCGAATCTATCGTGCGCCAGGCTCAGTCGCTTTTCTTAGCTGCGGCTCGGCCCTGCAGCCTATCCTCCCCAAGGGCCAATGTTGGTGTATAAACGAGGACAATAGTCGCTTCGTACTACAAATACGCCGGCCCCAATACTGGAGAATCGAAGTTCCTGTCGCGGACCCCGAGGACGCCCAACGTGCCTTATTATTACGCGATGTATTCGATAAGATTCTTCTCTTCGAAAAGACCGAGTGCCCCTTCGAAAGAAGCTTCACTGTCGAGCTTCCCGACCCTCCTGAGACACCTATTAAGAAAAAGGCGTGGACGGCTGAAGGGAAGAATTTACTGTCCTCTCCCTTTTCCGATCTTTCCCCTCCTGCGCATGTGCCCACGGCCATAAGTAGGGGTGACCGGCAATCAAGCATTAGCCTCGATATGTCACCCCTTGACCTGTCGTCCTTCTTCAGGCCACGGGCGAGAACTGAGTCAACAGGAGTTGATGAAGCACAGGATGATGTTAGTTCGAGGGCAAGAGACCAATCTTTTAGGGATGCTCTATCGTTTTTTCTTCAGGCGCAGCTAGCTAGAGTCGCTGAAGCCCGCCAGCGTGGGACTTATACGCTTTCAACTTGGAACGATCGTCCGATTGGGGCGTCGGAACAAACAGTAGCAAATTCCCCTACTTGGTCCGAGAACGTTGCGGGGGACTCGACATCCCCTCCTGTAGTACCCAGTTTTTCACCCACCAGTCCTGAGGCGCTACAATGGCTAGAGGCAAACTGTACCTTAGCCGAAATAGAGGAATTGCGTGAGAAAATTCGCGCCTATTCTATAGAAGCACACTATCTTGATACAGGAGCGACAGCAAACCCACCAGATGCTGTCCAGCGACGAGGCTCTCTGCTAGACCGGAAGGATGATAATGTTCTTGAGCCCATTCGCTCAGATGGTGAAGACGACTCAGCGTCATTTGAAGGATCAGGGCGTGTTGCGCCAGTCAACCTCGCACGGAAGCGGATGACTCGTATGCTTACCGGGCGTTCCTTTGGATCTCCCCCGCCGCTCACATTGGAGACATCTCCCGCGAAGTTAAATGAATCAGTCACAGCGAGAAAAGAATCTCAACTACCGCCCCCTGCGGCAACCTATCCATCAGACCACACCACACCAAAGAAAACTACCAGTGTTGTTCCTAGTTCGTCGGTTTCAGATAATTGTGGCAGCACGGAGCCCACCCCGCGACCCACACCATTAACCACAGACTCAAGGTCCCAGGAATCCACTGATAGCGAGAGCGGGCTAGGAGGATCTCGAATGTCTACAGTCGAGGACCAACTACGGTTTCAGCGCCGCCGATCGCACGCCAGCAGCCTCTCTATCAGCCGCCGGGCTTTTGCGCCATTACCGCCAGCCGCCAATTTCTTCACTCCTCCTCCGCCTCGACAGACGTTACGGACATCACAGGCGTCACAGAGCCGTTTAGCAGTCGTCCGTCGGCTTCCCGCAGTCATTATCCATAAAACTATGGAGATACTCCTAGGCCCGCCAACCTACCTCGTCAATCTAATGCTCAAGGTAGCTGCTATGATTGTAGCGGGCGAATGGAGGGGCCTGGTGTTCGGCCTTGGCGAAGCAGGCGAACAAATCCCAGTGCAATGGGACTACTACTCAGACGACGAATTCAGCGACTTAAGTGACAGTAATGATTACAGTCCTACAACCCACAGTTCGAATTACAGCGACAGCGTCCCCCGCGCAGACGTGCGGCGGAGAACCAAGTGGGCCAACCGTAATGACCATGGTGCCTCTGAAGTCGACTAAGGGAAGGGTCACCCCCCTTCCTTGTACAATATCTTGTAATGGAACACAGCGGACATTGGGGTTGCATTGGATTTCGGAGTTTGGGAATCGTCAGGAAGACAGACGGCTGTCGTCGCATGTCTGGTTGTAATAGGATGTCAGGATGTAATCTGGATACCCGTCTTCTTGTGGCCGTTTTATGCGCCCAGACAATAGATAGTTTGTTGCAGGGGAAAGGAGCTGCGGTTAGAAAGAAAAATCGCTATTCATGATAAAGGTGATGATAGAAACAATGTGAGAAGCTTTTGTTATCTCGTCCTAGTGAAGGATCTGACTATTCTCATTCTGAATCATTTATGACTAGGTAGGTAGTATATACTATCTACTGTATGCCATCTTCCCCAACTTCAGCACCACGAACCACACGTCATTACTAGATGATTTTGAGCTCAGCCACACAGAGCATCAGGGTCCTAATCTCCAACAAACGCGAGGAATACGACTAAAAGTGAGGCTTCAGCCGTTGCATCTAACCATGCACCAATTAAAAAGCAAAGTGAGATGCGTCAATTTGTACCTAGCTCCGCACTGCCACAGGTCTCTGTCGATCTAGCCCAAAAGGACAATGAGATGGCCAAGAGATGATCTGCCAACACGTTTGTAGATGGGAGTGACTGGCCTCGGCTTACATAGTATTAGGCACTATACTATGTATAAGGTCGTGGCTCTTATTATCCCTGATCATCACGCCGTATTCATACGCACGATGCGATTGGTCGGTGATAGACTTATATCGACTGTTTTGCAGAACGCCTAGCATCAAAGTGCACTTTTATAGGCATAATTCAGCCATACTGAGAATGATAGAATATTATAAAGAGTGTCCCTAGGACATTCGCGAATTCCACTGCGATTACTGGCATCCTGTTGAGCGCGCAACTTCCCTAAAGCCCTCCCCTACGATCTATATTACGCAGTGACTGTATAGACGACATACTATCGCACATTAACACGGTCAAATTCAACTTGAAACCAGTTTATTAAAGGATAGAACCTCCTTTACCGATCACGATATAGCAAATCATCAGCCTTCCATCAGGAAGTTCGAGGAAACACCATGTCAGACGAGGTCGGGGTTAATATATGGCTGTACGAGCCTAATAAAGGAGCTGCTATATTCTTCGCCATAGCTTTCTTTACTACGGGTGCGGTCCATCTCTGGCAGACAGTGTACGTGATTTCTTCCTCGACAACTCCTGCTCCAAGAGTCTGACTTTAAGTCGCCTATAGGCACTATCACAGCTGGAGGTTGACAGGCTTATACATATTTTGCTCACTTCTCTTCACCGGCGGCTTCATCGCCAGAATACTCGGGACTTTTGATACTGGGAACATCATAAAATACATCATCAGCATCGTTCTGAGTTACGCCGCACCGTATGTTGCTACCTTCAAGATCCGTCTCGCTTATTAGTAAAACAAGAGAAGAAAAAGCTAACTAACTACTGCAGTCCGTTGTACGAACTCGGCAATTATTATGTCCTCGGCCGTATACTGTACTTCGTTCCGCACTGTTCCCCCATCCATCCCGGTCGTGTATTGACTACATTCGCTGCGCTATCATTCATCATCGAGGTAGGGTCTAATTCCAATCCCCTCCTTTGGAATATATTGGAAAGGAACACGATCTGCTTCACGGATGCTTTCCTATCCTTTCTACCACTGCCTATTTCCGAAACCCACAAGATCCTTAAAATTGACTGGAGTGAATAGGCGTTGAACGGTGTTGCCGCCTCCTACGTGGCAAACCGAACCCTTCCCGAGAACCTCCAAAACCTCGGGGGCACCCTCTTTAAAGTCGCCTTGATCCTCCAGCTTGTCGTCATCGTCTCGTTTGTCGCGCTAGCCACGACATTCTACCAGCGCTGTCGCAAGAACGGCATCAACCACAACAAGGTGAACCAGCCGCTCCTCACGCTCTGCATCAGCACCGGCATCATCTTCGCGCGCACCGTGTACCGGACGGTCGAATATTTCGAGATGGAGACTGTCGACTACTTCGCCGTCGACTTCGACCTCGGCAAACTGACCCCCATCATCCGCGTCGAGTGGTACTTCTACGTCTTCGAGGCGGCGCTCATGCTCATCAACAGCGCGCTGATCACGCCCGCCATCCCCGTCGGTGGTTGCCGCAGAGCACCAAGGTGTACCTAGCTAAGGGTATGTTGTTGTTCAAAATTTTTCAGAATCTGTCGTGATGGGCTTCTGAAATACAATTACTGGAATTTGAGCTAACTCTCGCAATAGATGGGATCACGGAGGTCACGGGCCCCGGCTACAAAGAAGACCGCGGCTTCGTGGCGACTCTCCTCGACCCCTTCGACGTCTACGGGATGATCAAGGGCAGGGACAAATCTACTCGATTCTGGGACGAGCAGAACGATGGTCGCATGTTAGAGGCGGTTCCCGGGTCATCGCGGGAGGCACTACGCGTGTAAGGAATGAAAGCAGAACAATAGAGGGACAAGGAAGCCACTCAGTAATTGCTATACGTGGGGATCACTCATTCCTGATGTCGTAGTGGCAAATACATTCGGGTTCGATTACGTTTCTGAGTTTAAGCTCTTTCGGTAATATGGTTGGTGGACGGCTGATACCTAGGTTTCTTTTTGACAACATCATAGACTTACATGTAGATTTATTTTAAGCGTTTTTGGGGAGGGAGGGGGGGGGGGGTTGGGTATATTTATCTATTTAATATATAATTTGTATAGATCATGATTGCAACCCGTAATTATTGTGTCCGTTTATTCATAACATCTTTCCCAACTAGCTGCTTGTTCCAGAAAAGGTAAGGAGATAATATCGAACCTGATCGGTTAAAGCAATACCGAGCTATATTCTCCACGGAGGGGGGGCTTCAGGAGATAGCGTAAGGCATCCAAGATTTTTACTAACGCTGACGAGATGTCACTGATAGTTAAGAGGGGTGCGTCTTCATTTCACCACTGGAGCTAAATAGAGATGGGGGGCATGAGTTAGCATATGAAAGTTATTATTTGTCCAAGTCATGGATCATCACGTCTTTGGTTTTGCTAATTCCGTTCGTTTTCTAATCATCGCCCCTATTTATCCCTGCCCGTCAATCATCGCTTAGACTTCATCTATCAAGGTTTCTCCGGTCATGATCGTAGCCCTTTATCTCGGCCTCCAGGAATGTCACAGTTCGCACTGCTGGGGTTTTGTGGACCGATTGTTATTGCAGAAGGAAGAAACCCCTATCGACGTCGTAGGAACTATACTACTAGTATATATAGTACGGACCATAGACCCCGTGCCTAATACCCCTGGCTGGGGGGGTTATTCTGTCGCGTTCCGTGACAAAGAGGCCCCTGGCTCTGGTTTCTCTTCGATGCACATTTACCACTTGCCTTCGACAGCTCAGCGGCTTCAAATATTGTTGTTCCCCGTGCGAAAATACGCTTGAAAATCAATAATGAATACATTCAACACTTGCCAGATATCCAGAAATGTGGTAATAATGAGTGCGACTCACCCCCCCCCTAACCTAGTATAACTCGGCGTATACTTCGAGGAATGGTTTTCCATAGCCTCCAGGTTGATCTTATATGCGATTAATCTGGTTACCAGAGCATGTTAATTATTTGTCAACCGTAGAACTTAGAGCTCAAATTATAGGTACCTATTCATCACTAGTCTCCAGCCCACAAGGCATTCCAGAATTCTTCACTTTCGCCCAATTTCATTCTGTTTTCGACAGCTTAGATACTCTCGTTGTTGCTATGCTTGCAGCCGAGGCTACTGCGGGTGCGAGTATAGTGTAATTCCGTAATGAAAGGAGAGTATTAGGGTTTTGTGGCATATTGATGAGCAAAGCCTTGTACCTAGCGTATTCAGTTAATAAGTCATGGTGTTCGTAGAGAAGGTCATGTAGATAAATCGAAATGTAGGCTCTATGTCGCATTTGTGTCTTATCCAGGTGTAGCCTCGGGTCTATCTGCTTGCTCAAATACCGAGCCACAGCTAAAAGATGCGTGTCACGACAAGGCAGCATTATTACGATTAATGGCCGCTTTCCATAAATGCTGTGCTGCATCCCATAGTTCGAAAAACGCGGATTTGGGGTATCTCTAGAGTATCAACTTGGAGTGCAATGAAGTGATAGGCCAAAAAACAATAAGTAAGTGCCAAAAGAGAGACTTCGCAGAAGCAGTCATGTACTAATTATCTAATATTTGATCATATGACACTCGCTCGGACTGGCCGTCTCGCAGCCTATCCGGGGACCGGAGGGACGGGGGGCTGTGATAACCAATAGTCAGCAATAGCCTACACTACTAAATTCGTATGAAGAAATAAACTACTTGCAAAACGACTAAGACTCTTATTATAGGGAGAGAACCAGGAGGTAGTGGACCTAGCTAGTCTATTCTTTCTGCTAGCTCTTGATATTGATTCTACAACCACCACTCGGTTAATGAAGCTGAAGTTACGTCGTTTTCTGAGAGAAACTACCTGTCTTAACCATATTAGTAGGATGCCACAAGTTTGTCCTGCTATGTATCCCCTCAATATTCTAGGCTTATTTCTTGCTTCATGTACTTACTGTAAGGTTTTTTCTATCGCCTATTTTCTATGGGATATCGCTAGCCATGAACTGATTCCTAGCCTTCACTGAGAAACTAAGTTATGTTTGGTAAGTTCTGTTGCAGATCAGTATAAGGGTGCTATTATGCTTGGAAATCGCCGAGGCGATGTATAGTTAGGAGGTAAGATCTAATAATATAGAGTTTGGAAGGGATCTCGGCTTTCTCCTAATTAGGTAGTGCGAGGATATTACTTAGGATGAATACTTACACCGCAAATGAGAAAGTATTACCTTCAACTCGCTCCCCCGCCGGTGCCGAGTTGAGCCGCATGCCGAAGGAAGTAGAGCCTTCAATACGGATTCTATGAGCAACAAGGTTAAAAATAACAACTGTTACTGTAGATTATCGTGTCGGAGTAGGTAAATCCAAAATCGGTTGAAATGATGTTTGAGGCAAAAAAATATAGATCAATGTACAGTAGTAGGCAAGTCATCCGATGTGCCACTTCGAGGCTTCAGCCAGCACAATATTCATGAGGGGTGGGCCCTTGACATATTTTTATGCTGCTCGGCAATTCCTTTAGATGACGTTCAGTTCCTTCAGGGATGGGATGGATGGCATTAAAAAAGTGGAAGGCTGATGTTATAACTTAAATGTGGCTGTGCCTAATCGTAAGCCTTCAGAGTAAGATAAATGGGATAGTATATGTATACATCAGATGAGACGTGTACCGGTATACAGTAGGGCTATAATACGGAGAACGACAACAGCAACTTCATTTGTATCTACCTATAGTACCTAGGTACCTACTGTAATTCTGCATAGCAGCATCCCGGCAGCCTGGAGTGCTTACCCCCCCCCCCCAGGTCAGATTATGAAATGTTAATGCATTTCATTGATTTGACGCAGTACTAGTACGCTGTAGTCCACTGTACAGTAGTTAGTAGGTTAGGTATGAGCCCGGAAATTTAAATCCTACGAAGTGGTCATGGCAAGCAAGCACCAAAATCGGTTATTACTAAATAAATATACGGAGTTATTTTGGTCGGTTTTGGCATCTACAGTATGCCTAGGTACTCGTAATATTCAACAGATTCGGCCATTCCTTTGTACACGGCGTTCCCTACGAACCCAGCTATCGACTAGGTAAAAACTGGCAATTCCATCTGCGCCAGCCTACGCGCCGAGTTATACTAATTTCCGTAGGGTGTCCTACAGTCCACCACCATGGGTGCTCCACTGACGGAACCCAAGGTCTGATCCATCTTGTATGCACGATCACATGTACACTACACTACAGTAGTTATAAGTAGACTAACCCAACTAACCTAGGTAACCTAACGTAGCATCTTTACGATCCGCCCGTGGCGTATGGATGTGATTTGGTGCATACACTACAGTAGATAGCAAGAGGTATAAGAGAAAACAACAATAACGAGGCAATTGAACAACAGAGTCATTGTTGCATGACAATTAAGGCAGTGAGAAGGCTTGACAAAGTGCACATGTAGGCGCTATCGATGACAAGCAATGAGAGGTGAAAACATACTGTAGGCACAGTACAGCATTAGAAGCCCAAACATGTCCTGTCCCCCCGTGACGAGACTTAGTATAGATTTGTAAGTAAAGAGTACCTAGGTTACCTAGGGGGTTTGGGGGGATTCTTGCCGCGAGAGAGGAAGGGTAGGTGCTTTGCCTGCCCGCCCGAGTTGTTGGAGAAGGTAGGTTAGGTAAGATAGATACTGTACACCACTTGGACAGTCCTGAAGTGTTTCGCTTGTCTTATTTAGCCCAAGTCCCGGCGCCTGACGACACTGTAGGTAGGTAGATAGCCAGGTTCTTCTATCCTTGGCCTCTCTGGCCTGGCCAACGAGTTTTGGATATATGTCGTCGCAGGTTGTAGCGTTTGTTTTGCAAGGCCCAGCCGAGGTAGAGAATATTTGACTGCCACCACACAGCCTTCTGGATGCTCACGTATAACTGATCGGAGACTCGGAGACTCGGAAACTGACTCGGAGACTGACTGATTGACTGACTGGGCATCCTTCATCCTAATAGTGGACGGGCTTCTTTGTGTGCCGTGGTCCTTACAGTACAGTACTAAGGTATCGTTAGATTCCTAACAGGAAGAAGACAGTACAGTACTACTGCTGTAACCAGGTCGAGGCGGAGCTATCGAGTTACCAGATTTAGCTCCCGGGAAATTGGTGCATGACATACGCCGCATACGCTACCGTACAGTACAGTACACCACACCACACCACACCTACACCAGGTAGGTGGGCTCTAGCGGCCGGGTACATACATTGTATGTACTGTACACTACCTACCTACATTAGCGGCTAGGGGGGGGGTATCCAAGATGATCACCATGACTGTCACCAACTTGGTGACTGTTATATATTTTCTAATTGTATTTTCTAATTAAAAAACTATCACGGTGATTGTCATACATTAGTGACTATTTTTTTGCGTAAAAATAATTGCTTGTACAAAATAGTCTTGAATATTTGTGACGGTTTTGGACCCCTGTGACCGTTTTTGATTTTTGGAGATCATGTCGGCGATTCTGAGATCATGTCGGCGATTCTGAGATCATGTCGGCAATCCGAGATCATATTGGCTATACGTACTGCCTACAGGCCACACACACTGCCTACAGGCCACACACACTGCCTACAGGCCACACACACTGCCTACAGNCNACATCACAGCTGCCTACAGGCCACACACACTGCCTACAGGCCACACACACTGCCTACAGGCCAGACCCCCCCCCCCTAATACTGCAATTGCAATTACACCTTCAACTACTACTTACAACTATTTATAACTATTTGCAACTGCTATTTGCAACTGCTATTTATAACTACCATTTTTATAGAAACAATAGCCTTATAATAATCAATTGTAGCACTTCCCTTTTATGCGTAGTGCCTTGTAGCCTAACTATAATGCTTTGTAATTATAATTATAAACCTATAGTTCGAACCTAGCCGTAACTATATAACCGTAAACTATAACTATATAACCGTAGACTGTAACTATGTAACTATAGACTATAACAAGTAAATACTTAAGTATAAAAAAGGAACAATTAGGTAAATGAATATTTTTTTGCAGTATATTAGATTTGTTTGTAACTGTTTTGTTACTGTGATCGTTTTTAAATTTAGAAATCGTTTTGAAGTAGAGATCGTTTTGACGGTATGATCGTTAAAAGAATATTATATAGCGGAGACTATTTCTAAAATCTGGAGACCATTTTTAAAACTTGTAACAGTTACTGTGATCGTTTTGGCTAACCCCCCCCTTGCGCTAATGTATATACATACTACATGGTACTTTAAGTAGACTACTACTTGATACATACGCCTTCTCCTTCATCTGTCTTGAACTCACATTCTGCTCCAAATCAACATGTAGAAAATAGACGATATAACCTCAACCCCTCACAACACACCGCAATTTGGGGCAGAGGCCCAGACAGTTCCGACATGGGCGGACACATAGACTGCTACACAGATCTAAACTCCATATACGGCTACTTCGGGTTCACACACCTACTCGCACATCTAGACACCCTCCACTCACATGGTGTCACGGTAGACTTCCACCCGGTCTATCTGCCCGACCTGCAGCAGCGGTCAGGGAACCGGGTCATATGGACGGTCAAAGCGCGACAGGCCTGGCTCGAGCGATACGAGCTGCCACGCTCCAAGCGGGACTTCGGGGTCGGTGAGGCGGGACCCCCCGACGGCAACCTGGACAACCTGTTCCGGATCGGCCAGACACAGTTACCGTTACGGGCGCTGCTGGCCATCAAGAAAACCTATCCGGTAGCCGTGTATAACGCGGCGTGGCGCTGGCTGTACCGGTGCTTCTGGACGCCGCCGCAACAGCAGATCAAGGACGAGGGGCCGCTGCGAGAGGCGTTGGCGGCCATGCCTCGGGACTTGTCCGGCGACAATGAGTCGCAGCGGCTATTCTCGACGGCCGAGGTTGATAAAATCATAGCCCTCGCCAAGCAGCGCGAGTCTAAGGATAGGCTGCGGAAGAACACAGACGAGGCCCTGACACAGGGTGGGTTTGGTGCCCCTTGGATGATGGTGCGGAACTCGGCGGGCGTAGTCGAGCCCTTCTTCGGCAGCGATCGGTTCGCGCAAATGTATCAGTTTCTTGGTCTACCGTATAGTCCTCTACAGCTTCTTCCAGCGTTGAAAACAGTTGATAAGCCGAACTTATAGTCCCTCGCCATTGGGATCTACCCAGGTAATAGTACCTAAAGGTATCTAGCCTGTAAAAGGAAGGGCAAAACATGTATGTATATACGTACATAAGTGTGGTCTGTATATAAATGAATCCACAATCTAACTAATATAGGTACAACAAGCTTACCTCTATAGAAAAGAAATATTACTGTCGTCTAATACTACATCACCAATTCGACTAAGACAATCAATCGTGTCCTCACTTTTCTTCTTTTTTTCAAAAAGTACCTACTGTCCTGTAGAAGCAGCCTTGGAACCCAGCCAACCGAATACCTAGGTACTTATCTCCCGACATTTTCACTAACATGTCTATAGCGATTACCTAAGAGGGTTCAAGTTATTAATGCAGCTAGCGGGTAGGCTAAACAGCCCTCAAGACCTCAGTGAGGGCGAAGCCGGACCAGACCTACCCCACTAGAGCTGCCCACCTCAGCTAGAAATAATTAAGTAATCGATAACGAAGTAACCCTGCGAGCTTGTGAGATAAGAAACTCATCCCAGAAATTTGCTCGCGCCAAACGACAGAAAGAGTGAAGCCATCACCAACCGAGAAATCGAATCCTCATTTGCCCGCCATCGTTGTCGACTTGCAGAACACGCTGCAGTCGTTTTTATAATCAAATCACGGCAGTAGCCCGTCCTCGTCCAGCATCACCCGCACCAATTCACATCATCCATCGGGCATCGGAAAAAACAGTGCGGCCTCAACATGGCCGAATCAAAACCTCCCCCTCCGGCGACGGGAAATGTCTCGGTCTCGACCTCGACCTCGGCCACCGCCACCGCCACCGCCACCGCCGTCCCGGAAAGTGCCTACAAATCATCCAAGCCGAACCGAGCACTGCAGATGATGGGACTACCGAACCTACCCAAAAAGCTACCCTCGCGGAACTGGATGATCTTCTGGACACTGGCCGCATCGCTGTCGGCCGCCATTATCTACGATAAGCGCGAGAAGAAGCGGGCGACGGCGCGGTGGGCACGTGCCGTGTCGCACCTCGCAAAGGAGCCCATATCGGAGCCCACCGAGATGCCGCGCAAGCTGACCATCTTTATCGAGAGCCCGCCCACCGACGGGCTACGTGTCGCCCAGGACCACTTCACCGAGTACGTCAAGCCCGTGCTGGCCGCATCGGGCCTCGACTGGGAGTTCGTGCAGGGGCGCAAGGAGGGTGATGTGCGTGCTGCCGTCGCCGAACGGATACGCCGTGTGCGGGATCCTGATGCCATCGTTGATGCGCAAACCCAGGATGAGATCGTCAAGGAGGTGCGGCGGCGCAACGGCACCGTCGAGTACGCAGGCATGAGGGGCGACATCGTCATCGGCCGACACACCTGGAAGGAATACGTGCGGGGCCTGCACGAGGGCTGGCTCGGACCCCTGACAGCCCCTCCTCCCGCCATAATACCAGCGCCCTTGGTCGAGTCAGCCGCCACAGAAGAAACACCAAAAGAAGGAGCAACAGAAGGTGAGGATAAAGAGAAGCCCGAGGAGGCCAAGCCAGAGGAGAAGAAACCCGAGAGACCACCACAGCCTCCGCCCTACAACACGACAGCCGACTACCCAACCTCATCCATCCCCATGTTCATCCCCGCCGAGTTCTCCCCCTCCACGCCCGTGCAGTTCCCGCACATCCTCGGCTTCTCCCACACCTTCACCCGACTCGGCCGGTTCCTGAATCGCCGACGCCTCGCCGATGACGTCGGCCGCGAGGTCGCCGCCGTCTGCCTAGCCACAGCGCGCGAATACCGCGAGGACCCCGACGAGTCGGAGCAGGCGACCGCGCTCGCCTGGGAAGAGAAAGACTGGCCCAAGTCTGTGTGGAAAGAGCCCAAGAAGGACGGTGACGACGACGAGAAAAAGGATACCCCACCCACCCCGCCACCAGAGAAGATCTGGACGAGCCCGATGGTCCTAGACCCCCGCATCGCCATGCGCATGCGTCGCTTCGAGATCAACCCGGTGGACGAGAGCCGCGCTCGCGCCATCGTCGTCCCCGAGGAGGAGGTCGAGGGCTTCCTCAAGGGGAGGTCTGCGCAGTCTCTGGCGGTGGGCCGTAACGCCGGCCCCGAAATTCCAAACTCCTCGCATCGACGATGACGACGACGAGTGAACGAATAGCAAACAACGCTCTAATCCATTCCAAAGGGACCAACGAACCATGAAACCGCCGGCACCCCTCATTGCGCGTAGCTCTCTTGTAATATCACAAAATCCGCCATACGATAGTCGCCTAATCCAGTAAAAAGGGGGGACGGACTGCAGGTCTATCTATGTATGTGTGTACGTATATACGGTCTGTACGATAATTTAGAACAGCGGGGGTATATAGACTCGGGCGGCGCTCTTCAGATCTAACCTATCCAGGTTTTCGAGGCAGAGAATCTCCACCAGCATGTACAATAACAAGAGATGCACGAATGGCCGTTGCTCAGTTAGCTAGTCGGACAGTTTCAGGCAGAGGGGCATTATGCCCAGAGATATTAGGACACGCCACGACACGACTATAGCATCTGTAGCTCACGAAGAATCATCCATCAATCAACTCATACATATCCAACTGATACCCATGTGTATACACTATTAGACGAGTCGTTACCTACCTAAAGTAAAGACTAATTATAATTTTAAACTAAACCGCCCACGCGGATTCACCTACGTACCTATCTAACCTAGGTAGATACCTCGATCCCAGATATCGGGTTAACAAAGACCAGTCCTCAACACGGCGGATTATATTTGCCCCTTTCTTTGCTAACGTTTACACTTATCCATCTACCCTCACTAAGAGCAACCTGCCTCCTACTACCTACCTACCTACCTACCTACCTACTATGCTGATCCAGAAAAACAACTAGCCAGTGGGGTTCCAGACGTCTTGCTATAGGAATCGTTAAATCTATCTACTCTTTGGTGCGTGTATGTTTGAATAGTACGTCACATGCGGGCTGGGTTTTGTAGTATGCCGGTACCATGACCGATATCCTGATTTCGGGGCTCAGAACCAGGCCTAGTAATGATGTGTAGCTAGCGAGTTGCCTGCGAGCTTTAGTCTGGGGGGGTATATTCCGGTTGATCATAAGAGGATGTAATTAAATCAGATTATTTGTAGTTATGTGTTTGTTCCATCGCGTCTCTCCCCTTCCTTTCCCGGTACGCGAAGATCTATAAAATCTCTCCATTAGCTAATAATATCCAAGCCACATCCATCCATCCATAGAAAGGTCTTCGCAGTGCAGTTTCGGGTATCATGAGGCGGAGGCTCGCGTCAGTTTGACTGCCGGTCGGGGAAGTCCGACGGTAGAAATATCCCATCGTTCGGAATTGTCGAATAGCCAGTAGTGAAATATGGGTTTTCATATAGTCAAGTGCGTTTAAACACCCTTCAACCTTTTTTCCCCTGCACCCATTCTACCACCTACTTTTAGTAACAAGCCTGTCATTCTCGCCTCTTCACACAAAAGTAACAAGAGAATAATCAAACTTCTCTTCGATGGGTATACGCCTGCTCTGTCGCTAAAGTTCATGTTTGGAGGCGCGTTGCTAGTGTAGATGGGCTGCCTGGTGCTTAAGCTATGCTTACATGGGCTATTGCCGTACTCGCCGCTGCGCCGGGCGTAATACTGTAATGAACGGGGGCTCTGGTTATGGCTAGTCGGGAATTGACAAGGGCTGTTTCATGTTATCATACTATAGGATGCTTCGTACTCTGTGTCTAGTTTGTCGTTTCGTAGGCTTGTATTGTATTGCATGTTGATTGTTAGCTAGGCGTATCCCCTTTTCTCTTCGGCAGGGCCTCCTCGTGTGTCGACTACGTTGAATCTCTCAATAACTAGTTAGGCATATCACCCCGGTTCGAGTCTTGTTTGTAATTATTCTCTCACAACCTCGATCCCGACTAAATGGTAACCACCCCCGGGGCAGCGGGGAAGATGTTTGGCTCCCATAGCAATCCAGGCGCTTGTGTGTGTTTGCTGTATGAAATACCACCCTGGTGGGATAGTAGCTTATCATATATCCCATAGCTAAATAAGTCGAGTTACTGCCTCAGCGGTTGCGAGGTAAGAGCATCAGGGTATGGCCAAGCTAGCATGGCCCAGGAATAAAAACTCATATCTTGTCGTCGTCTAATTAGCATAGGGGTTCTCGCTCCCCGAAAAGGAGACATAAAGGTAAGATACGGCTAGAACAGGCAGTCACTCCCCTGTTGGTACGTTGCGATCGACCAATTGTTAAATCTTGGGTATCGCTACTACAACCAGGGATGGCATCATCCCACGTCTCCATGATTGGGGGGTGTGTAGTACTGTAGATAGTTTTCTGGGGTAGGTTAAGATATCCCTAACAGAATATTTCCCCGGGGGTGCTGGAGTAGGTAGTGATCGAAGCACGACCTCGTCTATCCCATGATCTTAACTTCCTAAGTGTTGACTTCGGGTTGGTAAGCTCAGACGCTATTGCGAACTCTGGCACGATTATCTGGTTCTTACAGTATCTAGTCCTGCGCGAAGCAGCGGCTCTGAGATTAAGTCGTCGAAAGATCTTTGCAACGCTTCTTAGACAGGTGGGCTATATATATGATCGATCGGGTCGAGAAGCATATTTACATATACTGGGATAAATTCAGAGAGCTCGGTGCCTGGTAGCAATCTTTGCCTATGATTTGTCTACATGTGTCTCTATGCACAACTAGGGGTGCCCTTTCGGTTTCGCGGCTATATATATCTTTATAACTTCCTTTCTAGGACTGTACTGCTGATGTTGTGCTTGGTCACATCTAGGCGAGGGCCATCCCTCTATCGAAGGAACAATTATCTATCGATGAGCAATCGCTTATAAAGTGTCTGCAGACCATGGCTCTTTCCTCGTTAGTTCGTATCCTATGTTGCTGTGTTCAGTAGAATTATCCATGAATTGGCTCATAAGTCGATGAAACGCAAGCCTGCGACGTTGCTTTGTATGCTAGGTATATGACCGCCGGCTATGATATATATTGGCCAGCACATCGCTTCGCAGTCGTATATTTGGCTAGCATGAATACCTACTGTAATACTTAGGATGCCATCTTGATCACGGGTAACATAAAAACGTACAGGCGGCGGGGTATGTATTCTAGTAAGACCGTATCGCGCTATTGCTTGAACTAATGGCATCTTGAGAGGGATAGCCGCATCCAAGTAATCACATAAGTTCGACGACATCTTGATTGTACTATTGGCTGGAAGCAGAATATGAGGTGTAATCATCGTCATCAAGTAAGATAAACCGATGAAATGCGCCTCATTCTCCCAACCTTAGATATTCCCAGCCGAGTTCTCTTCTACGCGATTAGTTATCAAGGGCCGGGCCACCAACCTATAAGCTGCAATGAACACAAGACTCCATACAAGAACGGAACTATTCCACATATTCCGAGTCCCCTTCATTTCCATCCGTAAACCCGATATCTCTTATTTTGACCTGGAAAAGGTAGGTAGGAATGCGTCGGACGCGTCGCTATTGCGATCCAAATTTGGATTGCTGGAAAGTCCGCCAAGACGGGACGAGGATGTGGATTAACTACTGTACAGTAGACGTTGCCAAGCTCCGTGGACAGCCGAGTTGGGGACCCTAAAGTACGTCCCCTCATAAAAAAAAGAAAGTTCCAAGTATGGTACACATTTAGACATACTTACTACGGGCATTGCTACGGGTACGTACTTCCAGGCGTTGCCGAGGAGCGCGAAAGAACAAACGAACGGCTTTGCGGCCCAGCCCCAGTTTGCTTGGGTATCATTGCATTACGACTTGTTGGTATCCATCCGTTCGTGGGTAGTGTCAGTACGGTAGTTAGGTAGGTAGGTGGATGGGTGGGAATAACAGTGTATCAGTGAGTGAGGATGTAGACATACATGCAGGGAGGGACCGAGAACCAAACATCCCAAACCAGAAAGAAAAGTTGTTTTGAAAAAAAAGAATTGGGGGAGGAGGTTCTGTCTATCTGCCTCTGCTTGGACGGAAAACCGCATGACTGACTTACAGTACTTGATGGATATGGGATGCGCGGCGCTGCTGCACGAGAGGAAGCGTCGCCGAGTGGATGGGCTGAGCGAGTGGCGGAGAATGAGAATCAATGAGAAATGGGCATGTCAAATCCTGTATCTTCCGGGAATTTGACCTGTCAGTTACTGTAGGCTGCGCCGATGGCGCCGCACATGTGATTGATGATGCTCCTCCGTGTTGATCGTTTACAGTAAGTATTTTTCAGCGCCTTCGTTCCGTTCCATTCGTTCGTTCGTCAGTTCGTTCGGCTGCACTAACTAGCTCCGGTAAACTGCTTGTCCGCCTGTCTGCCTGCTTGCCCAGGTTTGGAATTACCATGCGAAACGTGCCTCTTGCTGTGCTACGCTGCACTATGCTATGCTATGCTATGCTATGTTATGTTATGCTATACTTGTAATATGTGGATGACATAATCTTGCCACATGGACAACACATACACACACACACACGTCTCAGACGATCAGGAAGTGGAAGAGCCGAAACCTTGGCCGTGATATCGTGAGTACTGCCGTAAGCGGAGGGATAATGTAGGTAGGTAAAGGTTAGCTGGGATGATGGATGGTTTGGGGGCCGAGGAGGATTGGATCGAGGGGTTGTCGCATGGGAACAGCATCAGTGGCGTTTTCTCCCTGCCAACGCTTCAAGTCGGTATCCGACACTCACGAGCCGAGGAAGAGCCATCCTAAAACAGGCAATGCATGCATTGCTGTAAGTACTGTATATGACTGTGCCCTTATGTAATATGTTATTGAACCGTACACATCTATCTACACTACACTACACTACTACCACGTCAAGGAGGAAGAGGGGGGAGGGAGACAGCAAGATCCGAGCAGGATATGAGGAGCGTGGGATGCAAAAAAAAAGCCCTGCCGCCCGCCACGATGGCTCGGGACGCAAATCCCGGGGATATGGCATTGGTCGAGGCCCATATTGCCGTGCACAGGCGACAGTACTGTAGGGACGGGGGATGATCATAGTACAGCATATAGGTATCGTGTCAGTACCGATCGTGCGATGCTTTCGTCATGATAGGGAAGTGAATCTGCAGCTGGATTCATTAGGCAAGCCAAGCGAGGCGTCGTTGAGTCACTACACCAGATGCCTACTTACTGTAGACTAGTCCGAGTCAATCCCGGCGGCGAGTGGCGCGTAGGCTGACGGCAACTGCGGCGATGGACGAGGTGACGCAAGTAGGTATAGTAGGTGGGCAGAAGCGGCCCAAGGCAACAATCGACGGTGACAGTGACGGTTAGTTCGTGACTTGTTTTTTTTATAGATTACGTGCGGTTAAGTAACCGCAATCTGTCAACATATTGCAGATAGACAGGAGACTACGAACGCCATCTTGTCCCGAAGGATAACCGAGTTACTTAGATAGGTAGCAATGCTAGCTACTGTACTGTACCGTAACTGGCGCTACTGCAAGCTCTTTCTTACATGAAGTATGTACAGTATGTAGGTCCAACACATGTTTCTCTGCTCACGAAGAAACTTGACGGGGGTCTGGACTCCCTATTATAGTGTTTAGGCCTATATGGGCAGTGATCGTTGTTGTGAGGCTCGCGGCTAGACCCTTTCAACTACCAACCATCCGATATTTATTCGACCATTACCAAGGCTACAGTAACGTACGACAAGAGTAGGGTGGATGTACCATGTTTATGCAGCACTGCACTATGATGCAGCATGTGGGTGTTTGGAAAATTTAATAACGGCGAAAAAGGCTTCTCAGCCTATAGAATTGTTTATTCCCTCATCCTCTTCAAGAAAATTTACTCGGAGCTGGAGTCTGCAAATGATTGATTGGTCCTCTCGACGGACCCAGCTTTTGATATTCCGAAAAAGTGCCAGCCAAGGGGACGAATAGTTCCTCCGAGAGCTACGCTGAGATGGGTACTGTCGATACTAAGGTACCCTACCCATATACTATACTAATACGACTCGAGCTTGCGGGCAAGGCGGATAGTGTATGCAGAGTTGCAGCACGTCGACGAAACCACCCGCATGATGGACAAACCTGTAGTCACAGTAGTAGCGTGGCAACTACAGAAAGAGAAAAAAAGGGCGGAAGTATACGACTACATGCCTTGGGTGCTGGGCTGGCTGCAGGCAAGACTACTGTATGGATCATGGGCTGATGATCACTTGGACGAACAGCCTTTCGCTTGAAGCCTCGAGGCCACGCGGGGCAGCACTACGGGAGACGAATGCTGGTTCTCCTTCCCCAATGAGATCGTGGATATGCGAGGCCCCCTCGAGGCCCCCCCTTGAGGCCCCTTGAGACCCTGGGTGGATCGTGATGCAGGTTGGCGCTTGGATGATGGGGATGATGGGGGTGAAGAGGGGTGATGATGGGCGTCTATTCACTCCAGGTAGTATCCGCTTGGTCCGGTTCGGTCGAGGAGGGGTGATGCCTAAGGTTAGCGGACTACTGTAAGATATCACGATGGATTAATAATAAGATATTCCTTGCAACTTGCTCAACAGGCGGCTCCTGCAGCGGCGATAAGGAGCAACATGACGAGCCTACAGTAGTTGCGTTGAACACTGTTGGACTGGTCTGTCAGGGAATGATGCGGAGGCTGGCTGCTAAGTCTACTTAGTGAGGGGAAATGCCAGGCTCCATTATTTCTTCCTGTCTGGATCCAACATCTGCATCTGCCTACTGGTGCTTCTCTCACCGCCATAAGCATAGTATTCGTCGGGACCCTGTACAGCACTTAGCGTACGAGCCCTGTACAGTAGTATAATGGGAATGACTCCTGTCGCCATGACGCACGCCACGGGAAAATCATACGCAGTAAGACGTACGTAACATTTGCTAATTAGTCAGTGGGTGAGTGCTCTGGGTCTCTCTCATAATCCCGATTCATCTTACCGTACGCGTCCGAGGCAGAAGCGATCGCGTCTGGGTCTTGATGGTTCATGTACCTAGTAAGGTGTCAATGACTCTCAGTGGCCACATCCAAATGGGGAGATATCCATATGGGGGGAGGGAGAGGTTGAAGGTCGCATTTGCCGCCGACGCCATAGTACCGCACTACTGTATGTCTATGTTTGTTGACACAAAATTGGCGATGTGCGCCGGGGCTACCAAAACTTAGTGGCTCGAGTTTGCCGGATCGTGATGGCTTGAGAGGGCAGAGGGCAGAGGGCAGAGGCCGTTGAGAAGCCCCACTGGCAGAAGATTGAGGGAATCATCCTTGCTTGGCCTTGGTCGAGTCAGGATTGCTGGCGCTAGACGGCACTGCTATACTGCTGTACGTACCGAGTAGGTTGGTACAGGAGGTACACTATTTCAGAACCCTGGAATTGTCAACTGGTGCGTATTCGCTTAGCTGGTAGTTATGTTAGTTAGTTAGTTAGTTAGTCAACAAGTTTTATTTATTTTTATTTATTTTGCATTTCAGGGCTTGGTGGTAGGCAGAGCGAATAGGTGTTCCCGATAGCGGAATGGGAGGTTGAGTTGCATATAGAACGTGGGAAAGTAGATATTGGAATCCCAGCTTTGCAGGAGAAGCTGTGCTTGCATTGGCATGCCAAATCTTCATGTTCACGGGAACGTGAGGAGATTTGCCCCCCCGGCTCTACAGACAGGGGGGGAGGGGTGGGCATGGGAAGAGTAGTTCACGAAGAGGAAAAGTGGCTTGTGGCTTGGTGATCCTGTGCTGAGTAGCGCATGCTGTGCTTCGTACCGCAGTACACTACAGCAGTACATGGTAGACGTATTGCATTTCGAGATGGTTGGCTGTTCTATGAACCTGCCGGTAGGTACAGTAGTAGGTATAATTACCTGGCTGGTGACACGATACGAGATAATTGGTTCACCCGGCAGACAATACGAGTTGCCATGATGGAGCCTGGTGTGCAGAGCGGAGAAATACTCTCGACGGCGAACCTCTGGGGGAGAATATGCTACGCTGTGTGGGAGAATAAAATAGGCATCGTCATGTCCGACTCGAAGTCCCGACATTTCAGATGAAGTGTAACCGTGACCTGCCGTGACCTGTGTGTGTACGCGGTGGCACAGCGAACCCAGGTGCAAGGAACGGTTCCGTAGGGGTCCGCAGGGATGGGATATACTAGGATGAGGATGAGAATGGGCTGGGTGCTAGGTTATGGGTTATGGGATATTCATAGTAACAAGTATGTTTCGAGCCGTCGCGATTTGGTGGTCCGAGGTTGATCGCTTTCATTAAAACGGGAATTAGTGTACTGTAGGTAGTCGGCTCCATCGCACAACAATGGTCGGATTCACTCCACACCAGACGACAGACTCCAGGCGACGAGGGTCGTCGTGGTTAGGCACGAAAGCTCCATGGTTTCCAAATATATCACGGTAAATTAACCAGCTCCGAGATTGTCATTGGAAATCCCGGACATCGATCGCGCGCTAGGGCCAGTCAGCGTGCAAGCTTCCATCGGGTAATTAACTTCATTTTGGGGTTCTGTTGGTGTTGCTACTGTACAGTATTGTAGGAGGATTCCTTTGGGAGCGATGGAAATCTGTGTGAAGGGGACAAAGGAATCCCGCAGTCCGCAGCCCGCGGCAATTTACAGTACAGAGTAATATTAACACTGTGATATAAGTACTGTAAGTACTGTATGGATGTCGTGAGCGCACACGGTATATATCAAAACATGGTATACTACATGTAAGTAGGTACCTACCTACCTACATATGTAGTAAGTACTACCGGTAGGTAGTGGCTCATTGGTGACACGATGGAAGAAAAGTGCACATTTCAAGCTTCTTCTACGTAGTACCTACAGTAGTGTACAGTAGATAATGTGTAAAGAAAAAAAAAAGTTGGTACCATGGTAGTAGATCCGAGATGTGTGAGATGTGACACTTGTTGATTGATTTATTGATGATTGGGTGATTCCAAGCAGGCAAATGGATGTACTTCTGTACCGTTCCCGAACTTCCGGATGATCAACGCTATCCCCTTTCGGTACACCTTCGCCTCATAACGGGATGCTTGCTCCCTCCTCTTCTCTTCTGGTCATCCGATGGGTTTTGTGTGTGAGAGGCGCGCGTCGATGTCGACGTCGAACAATCAAGCAGGCCAGCACGCACATGGGAATTTTGTTCAAACCACGGGGGTTCCTTGACCGATGGAGAGGCAAACTGAGAATGGAATTGGAGGTCAGCCGTTTGCATGCCACCCTGTTGAGGCTGCTGACATCAGTCATGTTGTTGTCACGAATATGCTGTACGTATAGAGCTGAAGCCTAGTGTAGCTCACAGTAGGTATGTATCTAAAGGCCAATTCGTAGCGAAGCCTCAACCGGATAAGCAAGCTCGTCCTTTGTCATTCATTCATGGATGGATTCATTTCTTTGACGATTCAGACGGATTCCGTCGGGTTGACGCGTAAGTATCTATTCCAGGCAGACAGATCACTGCAAAGAATATATGTAGGTACGTATTAACTTATACTACCTAGGTAGGTACCTTAGCAACACTCTCATTTGTTGGGTCTATTGCTATTTGTGTAAGTGGCGCGTGTAAGTGTTTCCTTTACCTATTATCCTCATGATTAGGTAGTATAGGTATTCGCACTTCCGCATCCGAGCGGACAAGCGAAATACGGTCGTCTTATATAGGTAGTGTGCTCGTATATACAGTACATATATGGACGGATGGGATGGGTGTATACGTAGGTGCTAGGGTTGGCGGTGCATGCGGTGCATGCTGAGGTCGATGCTCATTTCGGGAATTTAGCCTTCTTCTTCCAAGTTGCGTGGCCACAACAACTTCTCAACTGCGGTCTCTATATGGATAAAGTAGTATTGTAAGTAGAACTGCAGCGAATACTGCCAGGTGTACTGGTAAAGTGGCTACCTAGGAGGACGTTCTGGTCGAAGGCTGCGAGATCGCTGCTGTCTTGCATACAGTAGGTACGTACAGTGTCTACTGTACTGCAGTAATAGTAGGTAATGATCACAATAAGCAGCCCCAAGTTCATCCACGAATAGAGAACAAATAGGTGCGCTGCGCTATCTGCGGCTTTTCCCACTTGCACATGCGCATCACAGACAGGCAGCATCGCGTCGGAATGATCTTATCCAGGTATACTAGGCTAGGTATGAAATCTAGCGGTGGCTTGTTCAGGCAGGGTCTTCTCTACTGTATACCTACTGTAAGCACCCATCTAAAACCAGTCCGAATCGTGTAGAGTTATGCGACGAGTCACCATCCACTTCCGAAACCGAGGGCAATTTGCCTCGTCATGAGAAAAAAATGCAACACGGCCGTCGTTCATTTCCCTGGTTGGCTGACCACCGTTATGTTCTGACACATTGCCGCAAGTCGTGTCGGGTTTAGATAGATCACACTGCAGTAGGGGAAAGTCCTTCCTCTGCGGCTGTATACTGGTATATGTATGTATGTACTGTATGTGGTAGGTGCACCGTATAGAACTACTGCTGTGGGGTGTAGGTAGTATACACCGTCCTGTGTTGACTCATGTATGTGCGTATGTGGTTCTTGAGAGAGTTGCTTTTCGCCAATCGCACTTCAAACCTAATCAACTGACTCTTAAGCTACCTAGGTAGGTTGGTTGAGCAATGTTGAAATCGGAACAGAAAAAATGACCAAAACCAAAGCCACAACAAGAAAAAAAACAAAAACCACAAGTAGGTGATAAACACACACCTCCTTTTCATTTTCCTAGCTGTATTTACTTGTTGTGTGCAAAGTGCTGTTTTCACTCTCATCAGATGTTATAGAGTGGAATGGAATTTCTACTGTAGCGTGCCATTGTCTTCTTAGCCGTCCGCCTTCAGAGCCTCGCGACGCAGAAAGCGATGCCGCAAACATATGGTTTCCAAAACAGCCCACAATGAATGGGCGTCGCAAATTTGCGCTCTGGGCACTGCACGCACTACTGTAGACACTGCATGGAGGATGGGGCGGTTCGTCTTCCTGCTAAAACTAGTTTAGCAGTTGAAATTGTGTGGCATGAGTGGCTGGCCCAGTCCACGGTTGTGGAATTGTCCCGTCCTTGATTTGTGCCCGAGACGGAGCGAGGAGCGAGGAACTCGTGTGTTAATGGCTCTTCTTTTAGTTGTTTTTATTACCTCGTAATAGTCCCGTTCTTCGTCTTTGTCATTGGCTACCTATACGTATACATATAGACTTAATAGTATACCTACCTACATATGTAGGTAGTTACAGTAGTAGTATAGTATACAATATATGAGTAGGTAGATTAGGATGTTCATTAGTCTTTGATCTGGCCCAGGTACGTGACGAACCATTTGTTCCGGCCGGAAGGAATTGTTTTGTTTTTGTTTCCTCCCCTTAACCCGTTAACCGTGGGCTACCACCACATGCGTCGTCTATCCCTCCAGGCCAATATCACGGGAGAGGGAGAATGTGACGGCAGGTAACAAGACCACCCACTGATAGGTGACACAGGGCTGCACGTGGTGTTCGTTGATGGAGATGAGGCATTTCTAGGACGGTTATTACCTACCTACCGTCTACTTACCTACATATATACATACTACTGTACCTAACCTACTGTACATACATATACTACTGTAAGTGTCCAAGCCATCTTTCATGACTATACTGCACTACTGGTAGACCAGTCGGTAGGGGTTGCGAGGATATTGCCGCATTGGGTATTTGGGTAGAGAGTTGTGTCGTTTGCAGCGTTTCTAGTTGCAGCTCTCGATAGACTAAGGCCAGTTAGGTAACAGGTTGGCCGTTTTTTTGATAAAGAATTCAAAAGGCAGTATTTCAATCTGTCGCGCGGTTTTTNNTTTTTTTGGCAGTTCCTTTGACCCATGACTACCCACTTTCAGTTAGTAAGGAGTTTGTAGTGCACGGTGCTATACTATACTAACTACTATACTATACTACATAAGGTAGTAAGTAGCATGCTAAGTGGGCTCGACACTTCGAGCTAAAAGTCCAAAATCTTTCTAGCCTGGACTTTTAATGGAGCAGTGTCAAACAAACCCCTAAATCTCTTCTTATGTGGGGCCACGCTAATGAAGTAGGTACAGTACCTGAGCCTGCACCTACAATTTACCTACAATACACACCTTCGCTACCTTCCGCATGCGTGTGAACTAGCAGGCGGAGGGCTCTGAAACATGGTTGCAAACAGGTACCGAGGTATGTTCGCGAGGTACCGGTCTACTGTACCTGCACAGGTGTGTCCACCTGTGGCTGCACTAATATCCATCATTGAACCTTGGACCCTACCTACTATCTACATAGGTACCTACTGTACTTAGTGTACAGGCTGGCCTCACAGGCGTCTCCATCGCTGTCGGTCCCCATCATCCATCATCCTCCTCCTACAGTAAACCCTCGCCAAAACCTGCATACTAAGGTCGAGGCACCCACTGTGCTCACATGTGCCCACAGGTGCTGCGACCAATGACAGTGTGCGACGGTCAGGTCTGGGTCCGGCACCCACCAAATGACTTGCCATTTCCAATCGTGTCTCTGGCGGTTGTGCGCTGGTTGCCCGCTCTACCGGCTGACCTGACAGGTGAGCCAAAGACTGGAGTCAAGCCTGCCGCTAGCCTGCGATGTAGTATACTTATGTACTATGTAGGTAGGTAGGTAGGTATGTACTTACCTACAGAACCGAGGTAGGTATGTACAGTAGGTACCGTTGCACGGTTGGTGACCGTGGTGACATGCCCTCTCTCTCTCTCTTTCTCCGTCTGCCCACCGCCCACTGCCCACTGCCCACTGCTCACTGGGCTCTGGTCTCTCTGGCTGCTTTGCTTGCTTTGCTTGCTTTGCTCTGGACCCGCAATGTCCGCCGCCTCCGTCCCAGTCCCAGTCCTACTGTAGGTAGTCCCAGTTCCCATGCCCCATGCCCCCCCATGTCTACGGTCCACGGTCCATATGGCCCATGCCCTCTCTCAATCA
>NQIM01000409.1:0-37650 GCA_003426235.1 Xylaria polymorpha | reverse complement strand
TAAAGCAAAAGATTAATATATATAATAAATATATATAAAGCTAAAAAAAGGTTAAAGAATAAGGGTTATATTTAAGAATGAAGCTATAAATTAATAAATGTTAAATAGTCCAAATTAAGTACTAGCAGCTTATAAAAAGGACAAATCAGAAATAAAAACTATATTATAGTAGAAAATATTAATAACTAGTAATTTTAATCGAATACGTTAATATTTATAGCTTTAAATAGAAGGGGTTAAAAATAGGTGCAGTGGGCCGTGATATAGTAGGCCGTAGGGGGGCAGGTTATTTTATCTTCCTAAGCCCTCGACGGTATACAATACTATCTTTTCGCTCGATCCATAGAACGTTGTGGTATTTCCAAAGATTTCTCTGCGATCCTTCTAGTTGTACCACCGAGGGCTGGAATCGACAACTTGCTGACGAAATAGCTAATAGCTCGCACTCGACGTTATTACCGGTCTTGAAATATAGACCGGGTGACATGGGTATGATTCCGTACGGCGTCGACGACGTGTCGGGTAAGCGCGGGTTGAAAAAGTATTTATCATAGACTCCGCCTCTGCCGTTGCGTGTGTCACGCCCAATCTCCCGAATTTCGCATTTCGCGACAGGACCATACACGGAGAGTATTGGACTTGGCTGTCTAATCAGAGTTGGCCTATGATCTCTCCCAGGTAACGTGTGAACGGCCTTGAGTCTTCTCCTAGTACCGTTATCCGTGTAGTAGAATTTAGATATCGGGGTACGTCCTGGGGCGGAACTTAGTGAGGGAATATGTGTAGCGGACAATTTTCGCCCCTGCTCATACTTCTCAGACAAATCTTCACAATCAATGAGCCCTTGCCAGCCAACCCAAGACCAACTCGGGAGCTGGAGAGCGCCGTCTCGCTTCGGATCCCTTCTCGTTATGTCCTCAGCCGGCTGCCAAAGGAGAGCAATGTCAAACAATGCGATTGGTAGGGCCCACAAGAATCCGTCAGGGAAATAGTCCGTTAATTTCGTTGTAATCCCCAAAAAGGCGTTTAACCCATCTTCGGGAAAAGACAATGCCCTAGTATTCTTGGGAAGGTTAGCCTCTCCGTACGAAATTCGGGGCGTTGGAGGCCCCGGTGACTTGGTGAAACTCACATATTGACGGACAAGGTCCAAGTAGTAGCCCACTGGATATCCTACCTTATCAACAACTGGTTGAGAAACCGTTCCAGGGATGTTTCTCTTTGGGGTAGCCGGAAATTCGGTCCTGGTTGAATCTGCTGCAACGGTTGGAAATATACCAGTAGTACCAGTTGACTCATGCCAAACTTGATCTGAACATTCCCACATCACAAACTGATATAGGAAGAAAAGTTTTCGCGGCGAGAGCAACATTTCTTGGTATGTCCACCCACGGGAATACTGCTGACCTTTAGCGGGAACATAAACGTGGTGTTTCTATGAGCCTTACCCATACTGTACTTGTGCGATCAATACACCTTCTATAGTCAAGTTCAACTCCTAGTTCTGGGCCCAGATTTCGAGGCTCAGTCACTCCTTTTATACCTCGCAGGCCGTGATCAGCATCCCACCCGTTGGCGGCGATAATGGTAAAATATGCCCCCTCAAAGATGTAACCCATTGAAGCCAATTGAAAGTGTTTACTTTCCGCGTCATCTTGGCATATACAAAAACGATCTACCCACAAGTATCTCTCCCCGAGAAGGTTGATAAGTTCCATGGCATGTCTGATCGTTTTGGGTACAATTACCTCTTCGCTTTTCTGGCTCAGAACACCGGGAATTTGAAGGAGATCCATAGTTTTTCGCGTTGCTTCCGTTCCTCTTACATTGCCCCATACGTAACTGAGAGCAATATACCGATGCGCTGCGGATGGAACAATGCACTGGTTTTTGACATCGACGAGCCATACTGGTCCCTTGATCTCGAGATTGCAATCAGAACTAGCAACATTGACAAGCCTTGTTTTGGCTATAACTTCCTGTGACCCGATCAGAAAATTCTCCCACCTGGCTCTGTTATTGTGAATAGTGTGCTAAATGGAATTATGCAAAGGGGTCTGCGAACCGGGAAAAACGACCGCCACTTTGCTCTGTGCAAGACAGGGCCGCTAGAAATAGCTGTCCCTAGTTTGCACTCCTTCCCGTAGCATGTGTCGCAAGCATGAATCCAGTGTCGAATCTCGTGCAGATTAATCCATTGAGGGTCGATGGTTGCTTTGGAATTTGGGATAGAATGTGCGTCTACGCCGTGCTCCCCGGCAAGGTTGGTCATGCTTGTGTCCAAGTCGCTTTCTAATGCGCAAGGGCACCACACTCTGATGGAGATTATTTGACAATGCGATAATTAAATGACGAAGTTAAAAAGGGAGGCTATTCCCCGCACCATAGCACCAGGCAGCAAGATGATCAAGTCGGAATGCTACCATCACTGTCCTCCGATTGGTGACGTTTTAACTGGTCGGACAATACTTGACCCGGCTTTCCTAAGATGCATAATTATTGAACAACTCCCCCCTATTAAGAGGTTCCCAAAGTGTACATAGCAATTTACTCATTAACCCTAACATAATAAATACAACTAGTATTCCTATTACTCTTGGATTTAAGTCCATTTGTTACTATAACTGACAATCGTACGGTAGTTTAATAATTAAAACAATAATTGATAATAATTACTTTCTAGGAAGCTAATACGGCTTATTCTACCTCTTTATAATCTTCCCCTATAATTAGTATTTTAACCGACTAGCTTCTTCAAGTCTGCAATCGTCTGTATCTCCAAAAAGAAGGCATCCCTAATTTCGATCCCGAGTTCTTCCCTCAGTCTCTGCGACACAACGAGAGACATGAGCGAATCAAGGCCCAGATCCGTGATCTGTGCTCCGTCCGTAATGAGACCGATGTCGACAGCCAGCTCCTCCGCGAGAATGCCGAGAGCTCGCGACACAGTATCGGACGACTTGGAGGCGCCGGCCTCGGAGACTACTAATGTCGGCCCAGATTCGAGCTCTTGGTTAGGGGGCGTGATGATAATGGCCGATGAGCCGGAATGGTCCGATCCCGGTGTTGCGGCCGACGCAATGGCTACTGGTACCGGTATAGATAGTGGTTGTGGACGAGTCTGTAATAAGTCAGGTATTTTCGACGCCGCAGTCGTCTTAGCGGAAGCATCAGGGGGGCGGAAGAAACGGTTCAGCATCACCCTCGGCCATTGTAAGAACTTGATAGCCTCGACCACGCCGACGATCTCAGAGTCCTGAAGGACGTACACGTCTCCAACGAAGGCATGTTCGGCCTCGGGCACCATTCGAACGTAAGCGAGGTACTTTACACCCGGGCTCAAGGGCCTGGCAAACCGCATCGATTTCCAAGAAGGTGTGATGAAGAAGTTATCCGTGTTGTTGAAGAAGGTGCCGCCGTTGAGGATAAACCCAGACAGCGAGATGACGCCGTCGATGAAGTGCGGCGGCACCGTCCACGACCCGCCCGCGTCGTCGGCCGGGAACACGACCTCGGCGACGGCCTCGTCCTCGTGTAGGACCACGGTCTGCATCGTCTGGTACATGGCCGAGTACCTGACCAGCTTCCCGAACAGGCTGTACGCGAGCTCCGTCGTAAGCTTGTCGGCCTTGCCGGCGTCGACCATGTTGTACAGCGTCTCGATACGGCTGGTCACGAGCCGTGTGGAGCGTGACCAGTCCGCCTGCCAGGCCCTCGTGTCTTCGAATGACACGGTGGCGTGGGCGTACCATAGATCCTTGGCCGGGTTGTGCCATCTCACTTGGACTTCCTTTTTTTCATTGGAGAGGTCAGTCTCTGCCGTCATCGAGATCAGCTGCCTCGCGTTGGTCTTCGGTAGCTTGACTACCGGCTCGTGGTATTCGAAGTCTGCCACGTTTAAACCGACATCGAAAGGGTAATCTAGCTGGCTCTTCTCTAGGATTCTCGTGGCTAATGTGTAGGCCATGTCGGCGTGTAGGAACTAAATTGTTTTTGTATCAATATTGAGTAGTGTATGATTATCGCCAGGGGGTGTATTATCACTCACAGAGGAAGCGACGCCGTGGCCGTTCATGGCGTGGCCGTCTACAACACCATCCAACAAGGGGCTCGTGATGTTGGTTTCGGCAAAAATATGTGCCTTGGAGCTAGTGTACTCTTCACTGATGATATTGTGTACGCTGGACATATGAAAGTCTACGTTCCCAGACACTGGTGCGGCGGTTGCGGGTACTTCTCGCCCCTTCGTCAGATTCCAATCGCCACCGGTACTGGATCCAATAATTCTTATAGTTCCACGCATACGTCGGGACATCGGCAAGGCGGAGGACACTCTCGAATGGACGGTGGTATTCATTCCAGTCAATATTCATCCCGGCGTTGTACAATGCAGAAAGAGCTTTCGTCATAGTCGTCCAGTCATCGCTATCTTTACGAAGACTGGGACAGGCGAGTTTCGTATCAGGGAGCGCACGCTTGACGAATCTGGTACAGGTTGGATGATGGCCCATCTCCAGCCAAATGGTAGAATCGGATACCAAGCCCGATTCCCATGCCGCGGTGAGAGCACCCGCGAAGTTGACCGTCTCACGAGTCGCAGAAGCCAAATACGACACATCGACGGGGTCATCCGCTGCTAGGACACGTGCGTAGCGAGGGGAAATGATGGGAATCTTAGGCCGCTTGCACACGACGGCACGAGTCTTCGCCTCGAAAGCGGCAAGCATGTCATCCATCTGGCTTGTATGATATGCATGCGCAACATCGAGAGCGATAGTCCCATGACCGGCCGCAGCAAGGGCAGTAGTGACGGCTTCCAAGTTGGCGAATGTGCCGCCAATAACGGTCTCGTTAGGCCCATTGATGCAAGCGACTTCGAAAGGAAGATCGCGCGCTGCTTGCTCGATGCTTTCCACAGACGCTCGCACGGAGAGCATTCCGTGCGTTTTGGACGTACACGTCGTATCTAAGAGTGCAGCACGAGTGCCGACAAGAAACACAGCCGCGCTGTCTGATAGCACTCCGGCTACGGCCAGGGCGGCATATTCACCCAGACTGTGACCTATGACGACACTTGGCTGGATGCCGTATGACTGCCACAAGCGTGCCAAGGCTATCTCGACGCAGACTATGGCCAGATGCATGGAGGTTGTTGAGACCTCGTCAGTTTGGCACGACTCGGTGATGATAGGCAGGAAAGAAGAGAAGTCTTGTCTCCGTGCAAGACTGTCGAACTGGTTGATGTGCCGGCGGAATAGGGGAATATCTCGATATAGCTGTTTCGCGACACCGAGATAAAAGGTACCTTGGCCAGTAAAAGCGAATGCTACAGGGCTCTGTTTGCCTGTGTGTGGTGTGATCATTAAAGACTTGTCATGTTGAGAACGCAGCAGCTCGACGGCTTCGGCCTTGGAGCCGGCCAGGATGGACACGCGGTAGTTGTAGTGATTCTTTCGTGCTGACATGGTATAAGCCACATCGGCGAGGGAAACGTCCTGTCGTTGTTCCATGTATGTCATGAGACGCCTGATGTTTTCGTGTAGAGAATGGGCTGTCTTGGCCGATACCGGTATAATGTGAAGTGGTCGCCCATCTTCACCCTCTCTCGGCCTTGACGGCGCCTCTTCGACAATGATGGAGGTATTTCCTCCTGCGGCACCAAAATTGTTGATCATGGCCAGTCTCTTGCGCTCGCCATCGGATTTCCAGGGCGTCGCTTTTCTTGGAATAACGACACCCCTCTGCTCCAGACCCTGTGGTAGGTTTGGGTTGAAGCGTGTCTTGATACCAATGTGTGGTGGTATCATACCCTGCTGGAATACCATCATAGTCTTTATGAAGGCCATAATACCTGCTGCTGCCTCCCCATGGCCCAGGTTGCACTTGACTGTGCCAATATGAAGAGGCAAGTCTCGCTTCTTGGCACGTCCAATGATAGGGGGCGCGAAGATACCCGTAACGGATGATATCTCCATAGTATCACCTGCTTGGGTCCCGGTACCGTGCATTTCTACATAACCAACGGACAGCGGATCAATTCCTGCTCGTCTCGTAACCTGGGTATAGAGGTGTGCTTGAGCCAAATCGTGTGGGTGCGTGATTGATACCGCCTCGGCGGAATGGTCTGTTGCTGCTGACAAGACAACGGCGAGTATGTTGTCGTTGTCAGCTTCGGCATCTTCCAAGCGCTTCAGGACCACGCTGCCAACGCCGTCGGCGCGGCAGTATCCATCCGCTCCCGCATCCCACGTTTTGCAGTTCCCAGTCGGGGACAAGAAATAGCCGTTACTGAGGCCCGCGTAGACATCTGAGTTGGTGAGAATGTTGAGTCCGCCAGTCACAGCCATATCGACATCGCCACTCCAAAGGGAGGTGCAGGCTGCCTGAATAGCGGCCAGACCGGATGAACAGGCCGTGTCAACACTAAAACTAGGCCCCCAAAAGTTGAAGAAATAGTTGATCCTCCCAGGGGCAAATGCTCTGCAGCCGCCGGGGATGAAGTACGTGCTAACATCTTGGCCCGAGTTTACCTCTCGGTAGTCATCGCTGGCTTGCCCGTAGAACGTGCCCACGCGTCGGCGATGTATGCCTCGACCATCCACATAGCCAGAGTGTTCTAAAGCTTCATATGCTGTCAGTAGTGCCAGTCGATGCATAGGGTCCGTCTGCTCTGCCTCTCTACCAGCATGTTAGTACCACATTAGGGGAGATCTGCCAATACAGAGGAAGTGAATTGGGATGTAATTACCGTGGTGACATGCCAAAGAACATGGCATCAAACAAGCCGGGATTTTCAACAAAGCAACCATATGGGGTCTTCGAGGTGTTGGGCGTCTTCCCGGATGGGTCCACGTGCGTTTCAATGTTGAAGCGATCAGAGGGGATGGGCTTATGAACATCTCGCCCCTGCATCAGCACCTCCCATAACTTTTCTGTGTCGTCAGCACCGCCAGGGAAACGACATGCCATACCCACGACGGCTATCTTGGATGACTTTGGATCGTTGGGAGGGCTTCTCCCCAGCGGAATGCCCATAGCTGCCGACATCATGTCTCTACTCGAGACGGCTGCTTCTGGAAATTGGGTGCGCCATTGTCGAAGTAAATCTTCGATGTATTGCGACGGCTGTATGGCAATCAGCTCGATGGAGGCGGGCGCAATTTGAGACAAGCGGCGGTTCATGTTGTCGATAGTCTTATCCCACCGTATCCTCCCAGTCAGCATCTCCTGCATGATTTGCTCAAGCAGTGGCTTCGGTTCCCTGATTTCGTATGGCTTTCCAGTAATGGGCGATACTAAAGGCAGATGCAAAGAATAGTCTTGGCGAACACCCGAGACGATTTGCTCGACATGCTCTGGGCCATAGGCTTTGTCTGTGTGCCACATTCCCTGGACCTTCTTCATCGGCACGTTAGTCGTCCCCTTAAAGAACTCGGACTCAGAAAACAGCGAACGCAGAGTAGACGGCGGCCCACCGATGCTGACTGACTTGTCGTCGTTGTTGAACACGGTTGCCATACTTGGTATTGGCAATGCCTATGATAGTTAATTTTTGCTCAGGGGATATTCTGTCGATACAACTTACTTTCTCCACGTTGAACTCAGTGACAATTCTTTGAGCCTCTTTAAAATCCGTCCCAAAGACACAATACACCCAGGCTCCCTCCGAGTTGATTTCTTCCGGGGAGACCTCTAAGGATCGGCAAACTTGGTCGACGACCAAGCCGAAACGGAAAGCAATCTTGGTGATGTCCTCAGAGATAGCTGGTAGTGTGACTAAGCTACGGGAGAGTCCAACAGCCGCCGCCGAGAGCATCCCAGGGCCTCTGGCAATGAGAGTCGTATTTGATGACTGAAAGTCATATTCAAGTGGGTGGGCTTCATAGTGCCTAATTACCCGAATCAGTACGGCTGTCCTTTATGATATGTGTTATCGAATCAGTCTTACGCAATGAAGCTTCCCAGTTGAAAAACAAAGACCAGAACACGTTCAATAGCTGCGCCTAGGTCCGTCTTTCTTAGCTCAACAACGTGGTCTGTGAGATCGAGGACGCTCTCGAATGTCGGCATGGCGTGTTTCTGTTGTTTGTTCAGGTGGCGACATTCTTCCTTGAGGGAAGAGGTTACGGAGCATAAGAATGAGGAAAGAACAGAACGTTGCTTTTCCTTGCTGAGCAAGTGCAACTTTCTAAACAAGTCCCGCTGGTCCCTTCCGGGTCTCCTTGGGGGATTTCTCCTGAGAAGTAGATAATCTTTGCTTGTGCCATTTGGACGGACGATATGACTATCTGCATTGAAGACCCAAATCAGGAGTTTCTCTCTACCTGTGGGAACTGGTTAAATACTAAGAATTTATCCTCGGACATTTTCCGCTTTATGCCTCAACTATTACTACAACCTTCCTTCTCCCTCGATAGAACTGGCTACTATTAGGTTTGATTATCCCCTCTATCCTCCCCTGTTGCTATCAAATAAGTCAAGGCCATGGAATAGGCAGATAATCTAAATATACGATATGACTGCATGAGGTGCATCAAAACTACCTAGGTGGGTCGCAGTCGTCGGATAACAATCTAGGAGGCTTGCTTGTCTTGTTAATGGCATGTAGCTAGACCAAATAGCGAGGTCTTAGGGGGATGGTAAAAGAACACAACCACATAAAATGTGATCATCGCGTCTCGCCGTCTACACGAGTGGATCATGTAATTACACACACCGACGCCACAACGTGAGCAAAGTCAGTCACCAATAGTGAGACTTACCAACTATCCAATTGATCATAATCTTGGTGATCCGTGGGTGCCTAGATGACCTCAAGAACCGCAAAAAATACCTCAGTGTTTGATATCTGTTGTCCCATCTCTCTGTTCTTCTGTAAATAAGCCCTGATAAGACTTTTCTTACTGTACCCAACGGAGCCATATGACGGGTGGAGCGTAAAAAAGCCCGGGGACCCGAAAACAGCAAACGCCATGATCCGCCGCTATTGGCGGTCACAGAGCAAGCCTCTCACGTGATATAGACGATACACGGCACGCCATGAGCGTAATTTGTGATTCATGAGAGTATGCGGATCGTGTAATTCTACCAAGGCTTTGACAAGGCTTATAAATACTTAGTTAACGAGGCTAGTCAATAGTAGGTGAGGGTACCTAGGTACTAATTATGATAACGCAGGCATCAGATTGCTAGGCTACGAATATACCATATGGTGTCGAAATCTACTTCAATGTGGCGCAGATGATCCCATGACATTGGTTCGGGTCGTACATAATGCATTCCTTCAGCAACAACCCCACACCGCCCAGAAGGTGCTCCCACTCTTTCATCGTACGCTCCCGGCTCCCACATGCTCCCAGCATGACCAAGTCCAACGTGGCCGCGAAAGCAGGGACCTTGACCTCGGGCAGAACCATATCATTGATGAGAATCACGGACTCCTCCGTCATGGCCGGTTTAATCTGACTTAGAATCTCGGCCGATCTCTCGTCGTTCCAGTTATGCAGGACCCAGCCTAGGTGGTAATACTTGCTTCCTAATGTAGAAATCAGCCAGATATCTCACCAAATAAGCCAATAATGTTGCTCACTAACCTTTGACAGGCTGCAGCTCGAAGAAATCGTGACTAATAGTCTCGACCCCCGGGGTCGGCAGTGCTTGTGCAATGGTAGCCGGCAGGTCCTCTAGAATGACACGCCCAGGGACACGGGGCAATGTCTTGAAGAGCGCACAGTAGTGGCCCACATTGCCGCCGATATCCACAAAGACGGGTGCCCCGGGGTTCCAGGACTTCGTCTCACGCTCGAATGGATACTCATGCAACCAGCGGCCGCGAACAGCCCGCTCCATGCCCATGAATCTGATGAGAGCCATCTTATGCTCTGGATGCTGGGAGAACCACTGATACGTGTCCATGTCAGTCCCGTAAGCTGTCTGAAATACGGTGGAGTTCCCGTCGGTGACATCTTGGTAGTTATGAGCACGCAGGAACGCGGGCATCTCCTGGAAAAGGGGTGAGCAGTTCAGAAAGCTATTGGCCCGTTCGTCAGCCACCCCCTTCTTCATCGTTAATGATAAGAGTTAATTGAGCTATATCTTACAAGTGTGTTAGGATGGTGGCGGCCTGGGGAGTTGCCAGGTTCTGACACTTCTTGTTGGCTTCGAACTGCTGGGGCCCTGTCTCGCGGACTAATCCCACTGATGCCATATATCGGAGTAAACGTCCTATTATCACTGGTTAGATAGAGATCCTGTTGAAGCTGTAATAATGACGTCAAAATCTTACCAAGGGTGACAGGGTGTGCCTTTGTCAGTGCCTGTAGCTCTTCAAGGCTCTTCGGCCCATTTTCAACCAAGGTCTCGAAGATCCTCAAATCTTGCCCAATTTTGGCAACAGCAGTTTGTGCAGGCTGTTGCTTAGAAATCAGCAGTTACAACGGCTTGAATGGCAACATTTCTGACCTACATAGAGAGCACTTCTGAGCGTCAGTATCGATATCTATAACATAAAAGGCGGGTATTAGTAGACTCGCTTACATGCGTGAGGCAGTCTCCGCGGGTGACTCCACAGAGACTATCAACTCGTGTAATTGGATAAGGAGACCCTTTCTCGAGGCCTCTGAGGCACTCGTCAGGAGGTCCTTCAACTCTTCAAAGATTGTCGACATGGTCTTTCTGGGACAATGAGATGTAACTACCAGGGAGTCTATGAAGATGGAAACAAGAGTGTGGGAACTATCTTTAATAGCCCAAAATCTTTGCCTAGCCCTGTCGTGAGATCCTATATATTAGACGGGCATGTATGAACTTCCGGGAGTATCAAGAGTCAAGCAGGGAACGACTCCTTACCAATCTGGTCGTTAGAACTAAGAACCAGCTACCGTAGCTTGTGTTTCCCTGGCATCTATTGACGTGAAGCAGCTGGAGGTTATCATTAGAAATAATTGTTATTTTTTAACACGACGCTGTGTAGCCCAAAGCTGACGCGACTGAAAGGGTTGCCACCCTGGTTTGAGACCGCTCCAAATCAAGAGTATCAATGTTTCAGGATTGGGAAAGAGCATATTCAAGTGCCGCGCGGGATCATGCTGCTCTCAGAGGCACATGCTGCTCTCTAGAGGCACATGTCGCCTCGTCAGACGGGAAACCTGCAATAAGCTGGAGCTTGTGTCGCCATAATCCCGCGCGCATCGCACAACACGTAATGGTAACAGCGGGCCGAGCAGCCGACCATGCCCCTTCGCAAGTTCATGCCACGGTTCTCGTTCGCCAATGTCCGACATATACCGGCGACGTCGTGATGAAGTTGCGAGGCCCGATGTTATCACGGACTTTCAACGAGGACGAGAAGTCCGGAGTCCTGGGCGGGCTCCCTGGGCTCCCTGGGCTCCCCCACGAGTTAATGTCCAACGAGGTTGTTTAAATGGCACTTCTTCCACTAAACTAGAATATCGCCCTTTCGTCGAGAAGCATTGCTACGAAAGGTACAAATCGGACACATAGCAAGATGACGACGAAAACATACCCCCACGTCTTGATCGTAGGTGCGGGCATGAGCGGGCTGACGCTTGCGCACCAACTAAAACGACACAATGTATCATTTTCCATCTACGAGCGAGACCCCGACAATGAGGCTCGCTCGCAAGGCTGGGCTCTGTCTCTGTTTGGTCCAGCACTCGCGGAGCTCGAAGCAACAATGGTCCCGGAATTGGGCCCGGTGGAACAGGCAAGTCATCTGAGACCACTAGACCTCCCGGCGCAGTTTGTCTTTTACGACATCACGAGGCCCCAAATGCGCGTTGGCGTCACCAGCGATGACACAGGCAAGATCCTCCGCTGCAACCGTCACCGACTCAGAGACTGGCTTCTCCAGGGCATTGATGTCAACTTTGGCAAGCGACTCCTCAGAGTTGAAGAAGGGGGTGACAAGGTGACTGCGCATTTCGAGGATGGCACCTCGGCAACGGGCGACATTCTCATCGGCGCCGAAGGAACGCGCAGCGTGGTGCGCAAACACATCCTCAAGGGCAACGACGTCATGAAGCCGCTCCCCCTCGGGTCTCTTGTGGGCGAGGTCCAGCTCAGCGGTGAAGCATTCGCCCAGCAGCTCTCGCTTGCGCACTCGGGACAGATCATCATGGATTCCACCCTGGCCAGCCAAGACCAGTGTGCTGTTTTTGCGGCCTTGAATAAGGTCAGTGATGACGGGAAGTCCGGGTACTATTACTTCATACTGCTGTGGGTTGATGACAATGCGCCTAACACGACGGATGAGAACCCGGTCTGGACCATCGGCGCCTCTCAGGAGCAGTTGGCTGCCTTCGCGCGCAAGAAGACTCGGTCATACCCCGCTCACCTCCGCCAGCTCATTGATAGCGTTCCCGTCGAGGGATATAAGAGCCCCGGATTCCAGCTCCAGAGTGTCAAGCTGACGGCCGACCAACTTCCTGCTGGAAGAGTCATGGTGATTGGCGATGCTGCCCATTCGATGACGCCATGTAAGTTTCCCAGATCCATATTTCCCTCGAGCTCGAAACGGTATGCTAATTCGCAAAAAAGTCCGAGGCGAGGCCGGTGTGTGCGCCTTCACGGACGGCTTAAAGTTAGGCCGTACCCTAGCTCAGGTTCAGGAGACGGGAGCGAAGGGACCCGAGTTCAAAAAGCTCATAGCTGAGTTCCGCGATGACATGATCAAGCGTGGAGCATGGGCCATTGAGGTGTCGAATCCGGTCTTGGAGGATTATGGAAGACATGCGAACTACAAATTTGGTACCTTCGGGAAGGAAGCGGCGCCGATGCCCCCTGCTGAACCCATTACCATCTGATAGCGCGGCCTAAGATTCGGGGTGTCTGTGAATTGAAGACGGTACTCGCTCGGGGATCATTGTATGGATGCTTGTACAGACTACAGATCGTTCGCAACATCTGCAGCTCTAAAGTGCTCATCACCGTAAGAACGTCATCAATGAATGCTCATCGATCGTATGCCCGAATGCGTTAGCGAGACAAAAATAATATGAATACGCCTTACGGCAACAATAAATACGTGATAGAGAAAGTAGGTCTAGCATTGGAGGGATTAGTTATGATTGATCATGATGTTGTTATGGGGAGGAAAGGGTCTCGTGTGCCTACTTACCTAGAGGTACCTATCTAAGTACATATGTAGCCGGGTATAGCCGCATGCATGCGAGTCGGGAAGGCGCGTAGGAGGCTTGGCATGATTGCCTTATCGATTAGGTACGTACAGTACAGTTACTTATAGCGCATCCGTGATTTCTTAGTACTGGCAGACCTCTGGGTCCAACGATCCTTGTCTCTCCCCAATCTCCGTACGCGGCGGAACTTATGTCATTGAGGATCGGGGATGACAGTCCTGTCCCACCACCGTAAATGCATCGCGGAGAAAACCAGGAAAGAGAATGGAGACAGAAGTACTCTCTTTGACGACAGTAAAGACGACACATAGGAGTTCCAGTGGTTGTTGGACCTGCCGGCTGCGGCGCAAGAAATGCGACGAGCAGCATCCTGTGTGTGCCGGGTGCGACGCCCTGAGCCTCACATGCTACTATGGCCAAGAAAAGCCCTTCTGGATGGACGGTGGAGCGAGACAAGACGAAATGGCCGCGTCATTGAAACGCAAGGTCAAGGAGAGGGGTCATCGCCGCATTGGGAATTACAGCCACGGCGATCGTAACGGACTCACCGGCGTTACTAACGGCGGAAATATGATGGGCCAAGACCAGCGACTACCTTCACTGCCGGCAGCACTGGATGCTCTTGATACAAGCCCAGGCGCATCATCATCATCATCATCAGGTAGGGGAGCCGAGTCGTCTTTCTCCCAGACCCTCGATGCTGACTCCCTGCGACGACGCGCTAGTAGCTGCAAGTTCGCCCCTCCAAACGTTCATCGCAATTCTTCCTTGTCGGCTCCATTCGACGACACCGTCCTCATCATGTTCTACATTGAGCATGTGATGCCCTTCCTGTTCCCTTTTTATCGGCCACCCTTGCTCCAGGGCGGGAGAGCCTGGATTCTGGACATGATGACCAACAGTCCTGTCGTCCGACGAGCTGCGCTATGTCAAAGCTCCTACTTCTTCTCCATCGCACGAGGCACGGCTAATGACGACGATCCGCTCTGGGAGACAGTTCTCGCACAGACGGAGGGAGGCGTTCGGAGGTTCTGGGACAAGCTCTGGCGGTCATCAGTGGCTCAGATATCACCGACCATCTCCATGGGGCCGTTCGGGTCATGTCGGGCATCATTCAGGTGCAGCGGTTCGAGATCGCCATCTCGAGCTTTGGGAATTGCCAGTCCCACCTCAACGCCGCGTTAGCGCTCTTCCAACAGCTTCTCGACAGCGTCGGACCAACAGACTTGACGGGGTTTAATTCGAGCTTCGAGGCCGTCATGTATAAGCTCAGCCCTCCATCGTGGAGCTACGCTCTAAATGGCCAGCTGCCGAGCGCAGAACAAGCCGCCTTTCGTTTCTCGTCTGCCTTGTTAATCTTTGATGATATAGTCGCCAGCACGGTCCTCCAAGAACAGCCCAGACTATACGGGCTTCACCAAAGCCTCCTGGAAGACATCCACGGCACGGGACCGGTCATCGACCTCGAGGCCATCATAGGCTGCCAAAATTGGGCCTTGGTGCAGATCGCCGAAATTGCCGTACTCGATGCCTGGAAGCAGCGATGCAAGAGCAGTGGCACTCTCAATGTGATGGAGCTGGTCCACCGAGCTACCCCGATTAAGACCTCGTTGGAAACCCACCTTGCCAGAGTCAATTCAGGTGTGGCAGCTCCCTCGAACGAAAGAAATAGTATCTTGGACGTATTTGCGACAAGCGACATTACAGCAGGTCAGAAGCCGCTGATCACACGAGCTTGGGCCCACGCTGCACTAATCTACCTTTCGGTCGTCGTATCGGGCTGGCAACCTGCCAGCCCTGAGATCCTCAACCATGCGAGGTGCATCATTGAAGTTCTAGTACGCCAGTTAACACCACCGGCGTACTCAGGACCATAGTGTGGCCGCTGTCAGTCGCGGGATGTCTGGCGGACCCTGATCTGGCTGGTCAATTGTGGAGCATATTGGAAGGCTTACAGCCGCGTAGCATCTTCGGCACTATCACCAAGGCTCTCGAGGTAATGAGAAGCGTGTGGTGCAGTGGCAACGCTGAGGATCTCACCAATCGCGACCTGGCTAGTTGTTTTCGAAATATGCACGACCTGGTACTTCTGGTCTAACTAGAGGATCACTCAGAATGATGAGATAGTCACATGATTTTCTTTTCATTTCTTGACTGGGAAAAACTGAAAATTCTCTATCTTGGAGTTGTTACTCGCAACACCATTTCTAGCTGACTATTGAATTTTTGAGATATAGCAAAATGCCATGTTATCGCCCCCTCTCGACTAATCCTTGCTCTCAAAACTTTACATGGCCTTTGCCCTTGACAAATGTAGCGTCCCACGGCACCTTGCCCTCATGCTTTACGAGCTCGGCGTAGAACTCAGCGTGCGCGGGTCCATCGAGCTGCATACCCTTAATCTTGCCGTCTTCGGTACGCTCGTCGGCGTAGAAGAATCTAGCAGGCGAGGAAACATTAGTGAAGGGAAGGAAGGAAGCAGCGCGTTGCCACGAAGAGGAAGGGACTCACCGGACTCCCTTGGCTCCATACAAAGTGTCGGCCAGACCGATCCAGTAAGCCGCGGCGGCCTTGCCGATACCGAGGTTCTGCATCAGAGGGATGGGCAGGACAACCTGGTTCAGGATGTTGCCGGTGTAGATGAAAGTCTTCTTGGTACCCGCGGGGAGCTTCTCCCAAGCAGCGAGGGCCTGTTGTGCGGCGGCGTATGGGCTGACGGTGTTCACGTTCAAGTCGGAAGCGACGCTGGCCGCCGGGATAGAGAGGACCGAGTCCTGGTTGGGAGGCGGGGTGAGGGCGGGCGCATTGTAGACGACGACGGTGGGCACGGTGTTGAACTCGGCCTGGACGGCGGTGAACAGGCCCGGGATGGACTCGGGGTTCTTGAAATCGGCCTGCAGCGAGAGGTAGCCCTTCTCGTTCCTGCCGCCTGTACCCTTTCTCGAGGCGATGGCGACCTTGTATCCGTTGGCAGCGAACCTGTCAGCTACGGAGCTCCGATGCGGGGACCGGCGCCAAGGATGAGGACTACGGGGGCAGACATGGTGGAGGATCGGTGGAGGATGTTGGAAATAAGTCTTCTGAATCTGGATTTTGGGGGAAGCGTCTCAGGCATGATATGAGTCGATAAGAGTTTGCATCTTGCCGAAGAAGATTTCTGCTTTATACTAATCGCGCCGGGAACAAAGAGGCTCTCATTCTAGAGGATCTGAAATTTCACCCCGTAGCATCATAGCACCTCCAGGTTTGTGAACAGTCACGCTACGACCCAGCTAAGGCTCAGAGTTGCGCGCGCGAGCAAATGCGTTTGCCCTGCTGTGCGCTCAATGGTATGCTCCTTCGCGGCGCGCAACGAACGTTGGTCCGACGGTCGGCAGCGCACAACAGCGCACTTGGGTCTCAGCTCTAATCATTGATACAATCCCTGAGTCCCTCCCACCATACTCACTACCCTTATCAATCCCTGGATGAAACCCCGGGTGCCTCTCTCTCCACATAACGCGCGCGAGATGGCAGAATCCGAATAAGGCTGACGTGGATGAGAGACTATACGAAAAGCGGAAGCAGCCGAGGGATCCGGGTTCCTGGATATTCACGCACGGTCTGTGGGTCCTAGATGTAGATCCTTGATACATCGGCAGCTGCAGCGGGCAGGGCCACTGCAATATGGCCCCACTTACCGCGCGCCGCCTCTGTCTCCACTCGCCGCGCCTCCATTCTCAAGTACCGGACCCGCGGCAGGGCTGACATCTATGTATCCCCACTTGCCGCGCGTTTACGTCGGTACAGGAATTCGGTGTATGACTTCCATCAAAGACAACTTCGAGATAGTAATCATTCACCATTTCTCAACCTGACAGAAAATGAATTTGTCAGCTCAGGTTGTGCATGCCAAGTGGCTGGTTCCTCTCATCGCTGGCGGGGCAATTGGAGCAACCCTACCTGCCCATTGAAGAATCAAGATGGCCGCTTCTTTTGATAGGTACGATAATCCATCCACTCTGAGTTGCGAGTTAGCGCTTTCACATTGAACGTTATGCCAACCCCCGACTCACCAAAGCCCCCGCGTTCAAGAGGCTTCTCTCCCTTGGTCGTTTTACTCCTCGCCGTCCTGATCTCTCTTACCTACCCATTCGTCAAGAGTTTCGTTCAACCGAAGAGAAACATGTCCGCCACAACAGCTTCACGTCGCCTACCGACCTATTTCCTAGGAATTGGCGGCCCTAATTTCATCGAGAACACTAAGCACCCTGCCTATCTCAAGCTAGCTGAGATTGGCAAGGAGATCACCACCAAAGTCAAGCCCAAGGCCGTCGTCGTCTTCTCGGCACACTGGCAGGAAGGTCCAAGCAGTATCGCCATCAATGCCGTAGAGCACACCGATCTCATATACGACTTTCACGGCTTCCCTCCGCACTACTACCAGATCAAATACCCAAACAGGGGAAGTCCGGAAGTGGCCGACAAGGTCATCGACAAGCTCTCTGCGGCTGGCATACAAGTCGACAAAGTCAAGAGAGGCTTAGATCACGGCGTCTGGGTCGGATTCTTAGCTGGTAAGGCATCGGGTCGCATTCTCGCAATGCCGGATAATTAACGTGAGCAGCCTTCGACCCCGTAAACAACCCCCTAAACGTCCCCATTGTCCAAGTCTCGCTCTTCAATAACGAAGACGATGGCATGCACTACCGCATGGGTCAGGCCCTGGAGGGTCTCCGCGACGAGGGCATCCTCATCGTCGGCGCGGGCATGGTGGCCCACAATCTCCGAGACTTTCGGGTCATGAGGAACACGGGCAGCGTCAGGAATATGCCGTAAGTAATTAGATCCCCAACTTTCTCACTTCACCTGGGGTTTCTGCCGCTGAAATGATTCATTATAGATACACTTCCAGCTTCGACGATGCCTTGAAAGAGGCCGCTTCCGCCAAGCCGGAGGACCGCCGGGCGGCTATGTCTGCACTTATGAGACGCCCTGATGCCCGACAGGCGCACCCTTCTCTGGAGCACATCTTGCCTGTCTACGTGGCTGCTGGCGCTGCCGGCTCGGATATTGGGGAGCGTGTGTGGACTATGCCCGAGGGGAGCTTGAATTGGGCGCAGTATCGCTTTGGCACCGTTTGATAGAACTTCCGAGTAACCTGTAATATTATGAATCGCTAGGCCATAGATTGTGAATTATACTATATTCTCTTAGTAATTAATCTGTTGAATCGGTTCTTGGAGCTACTTAGTCAACCTTCACGAATCAACTTGGTGGCGAGAGTTGATTGTGTACCTATCTTGTAATTAGAGAGATATAATGAGGTCAGGAAATACCACCTAGACCCCATGTTCGACGCTGAGTGCCATCATCCGAGTTTCGGTACTTCGCGTTTCGCTCATTGCGGGCTTGGTATATCGGGTGCCGTAAATGCTGCTGTACGTCACACGTGCCATTTACCGTTCAGCGCGCGGCAGGTCCCCGTATCATGGAACTAACTTCTATATTAGGAGCTTAGGAAGACGATGCTCTCCACGGCCTACTTGTTTCGGAATGTCCGTTACCCGAGCCCCGTTTCTTGTTCACGGCTGAAAAAGAGAAACGGGATTCTGTTCTGTCCGCCTCGGGGTCTCTCCCATACTTATCTATGTACCTAAGTAAGTAGGTAGTTATCATGCACCAGCTGGAACAGCGATCTTAACTGATTTACCAAACGCCACAAGGCATTCATTCACTTGCATACTTGAACAGCAACTACTCATACAACATCGCCAAGACTCTTACTATTCTATCTCGAGTTCTCACTCCTATTGCCATTTAAGATATATTTACCTTACAATTAACACTTCAACTCACCACACGCATCGTTAACTCAAAACGAGAAACCCGTCGATCATCCCAAGATGCAGAACCTACCAAATCCCACGCCCGAAGAAAAGGGGCCCGGGGAAACAGCCACAGACCCCAGCACCACCACCACCACAGGGAACCCATCCGCGGCCGACTCATTCATAAAGCCCGAATCAACAGACCAAGACAGCAGCACCATCGCCGACCGCGACGACCCAAACCTGGTAGACTGGGAAGGCCCCCAAGACCCAGACAACCCGATGAACTTCAGCGCGTTCTTCAAGGCCAGCAACGTCGGCCTCGTCAGCCTCCTGACCTTCGTGACGCCGCTGGCCTCCTCCATGTTCGCGCCCGGGGTCCCGCAGCTGCAGGCCGAGTTCCACAACACCAACTCGCTGCTCGCCAACTTCGTCGTCTCGGTGTACATCCTCGGGTTCGCCGTCGGACCCCTCGTTCTCGCCCCCACGTCGGAGTTGTACGGGCGCACGATCGTTTATTTCGTCTGCAATGTTGGGTTTATCGTCTTCTCGGTCGCTTGTGCTGTTAGTGGCACTATGGCGCAGCTTGTGGTCTTTCGCTTCTTTCAGGGGTGTTTTGGGTCTGCGCCTATTACTATTGGTATGTTTGGTGCTCTTCTCAATCTTCTTCTTCTGTAATTATGCGTAATCCGCGCTACTCTACTTCGTGTTTGAACAAGATCAGTTGCTCGGGACTGACACTCCTCATATCTAGGCGGGGGCACGATCGCGGATCTTATCCCGCAAGAAAGGCGAGGCGGCGTCATTGCGATATACTCGCTAGGCCCGATATTCGGACCGGTCATAGGTCCCGTGGCGGGAGGATATCTCGTGGCGGCGAGAGGATGGCGATGGGTCTTTTGGGTCCTGGCCATCGTCGGCGGGGGCCTCTTAATCCTCTCCCTCATCTTCCTGCGAGAGACCTATCCGCCGGTTCTCCTGAAGCGAAAGACCCAGAAACTAGTCAAGACGACGGGAAACACCGACCTACGCTCGGCACTCGACACCGGAGAGACAACGCAGCAGCTGTTCCTCCGATCCATCGTCCGCCCGTGCAAGATGCTTATCTTCTCGCCCATCGTGCTCGCCACGTCGGTGTACGGCGGCGTCGTCTACGGGTACCAGTACCTCATGTTCACGACCTTCACCTTCGTCTTCCAGGAGCAGTACGGGTTTCCGACCAAGTCGGTCGGCTTGTCGTTTCTCGGGTTCGGCGTCGGGTCGTTGCTAGGCGTGGTTACTGTCGGGATCGCGTCTGACCGCATCTTCAAGGCGAAATCCAGACCCACCCCCGACGCCCCCGCCGGCGTCATGAAGCCCGAGTATCGACTTCCACCCCTCATCGTCTCCGCACTCTTGATCCCGGCTGGTCTCTTCTGGTACGGCTGGTCCACTCAGTATAAATACCATTGGATTGTGCCCATCGTCGGGACCGGGCTCATTGGCTTCGGTAGTATCGCCGTGTTCATGTGCGTCATCAGTTACCTCGTTGACGCCTTTGCTATTTATGCTGCTAGTGCTCTGGCGGCTACCACGGTCGTCAGGAGCATCTTGGGAGCTCTCCTACCGCTTGCCGGCCTGCCCCTTTACCAAGCTCTTGGCCTGGGTTGGGGCAATAGTCTTCTGGGTTTCATCGCTGTCGTATGCATTCCCGTTCCCCTTATCTTGATGAAGTATGGCGAGAAGTGGAGGATGCAGCTTGATGTGAGCAGACTGTAAGATTGAATGTGGTAGCTTAGGAAGCATGTTGTTAATTACTGTGTATTACACCTAATGGGTAAAGGCCCAGTGTGTCACAAGGCACACGCACACAGCACACAGCACACAGCACAATAACGAGACTTCTATATATATATCCAGAATAGCGCCGCGAAGGTGCTTTAAAGACCCTCGTGCCATAATAAGAGTTTATTACCTACATTACATACAGGGCGTGTGATATAGTGGAATGATATTTGCTAGGTCTCATAAGTGCAAACTTACGTTCAATGTTCATGATCATCTCGGTCGAATTGTCCGGGTGCAAACTGGAAAGTCCATAAGCCGACATATAATTCTGCTTTTCATGATCCGACGCTGAGTGCGTTCAGAGTCTTGCCATGATCTGTCTATTGCTGTCAAGCATATCAGGCGTGTCACATCAAATACAGAGAACGAGGCTCACATAGCGCGAATGTGAAGGAATTTAGGGACTTTATAAAGAAGTCTTGAAACTCCTCAGCAACTTGAGAATGGACAAATCAAGCAGAAACAAGAAAGTCCAGTATATCAATATACCATTTATCTCTAACACAAACTTCATCGTGCATAAAGATGTCTTAGATAAGGTCCACAGCAATTCAAAAATTACCGGCTTGTTAACACAAGTATGGTATTTTAACCCCGATCCTTAATTATCTTTTTTCCTCGTGCTAAGCCATCACTCATGATAGAGACAAAGTGTCTTCCATCACTCTGCTGCCCCCTTCCTGGAAAGAGAGCTCTTCGCCCACAAATTCAACTTCTTTTTTATAATTATCACGTTGGGGTCGTCGGTTATGATAGAGCTGAGCTTGGCCATGTTGGGATGCGGGGAGGGAGCCAATGCTGGCAGGCCACAACGCAAGCCCCGCAGCCCCTATTCGGCCACCCCTGGTCAAGCCCGGCCGCGGCATAATTGGATCCAAGGAGGCTCACCGCTGCTGCTGGGTAACATTTTATTTACTCGTAGACGACTTTTCTAGACCTTGCAAAGGAAAATTTCAAATACCTGAAGGCGAGGAGACATGGCAGCAGTTTCTGTCAGCAACAGCAAAGCCTCGCCGTGCTCGCGCTGCAACAACCTTCAACGACTCTACAGCAACGGGCATCCCTATCGTCTAGAGCTGCAGTTAGATGGCTTGGAACGCTCTGCAAACTCGGGCTGTCGATTTTGCAGGCTCCTTCTCTCCGGTATAGATATCTGCATGCCAGCATGGGATCCTCAACAAAGAGCCAAAAGCGGGGTCTACGAGCTCGAGGCAGAGGTTCCCTTCAAGGGACTTGGACTTAGACTTGACTGGTATGGAGCCGAAAGAGAGAGGCACATGATCACAATAGACTTTTTTACTCTACAACGTGGGACTGCCCGTTTGATTTAAGTATCACCTGAGCACGAAGCTGACCTCTTTGCAGCGGATACGTGCCCTTGGACTTGCATCGGCGTAGGCTCCGATATCTGTGGCGATACCTCCTCGGACGCTGGTTTTGCGCTAGCATTAGGATGGATACGGGAATGCACGCAGACCCACGACTTTTGCAACCGTCGTCGGTCTACTCCATTGCCGAACCGAGTTGTAGATGTCGGTGACTCTGATGGTGCTCAAATCAAGCTATATGAGACGCGAAATGAATTAGCTAGGTATATTTGTCTCAGCCATTGCTGGGGTACGGCACAGTTAATCAAAACGACAATGGCAACTCTCCCGCAGCACCAGGAGAACATCCCCTGGGACAACTTATCTACAACATTCCAACATGCGATCAGATTCACCCGAAAGCTAGGGATTCGGTATATTTGGATTGATTCTCTTTGTATCATTCAAGACAGCGACGATGACTGGCAATCAGAGTCGACGAGAATGGCTTCTATATACGAGAATTCATATATAACCCTTGCCGCAACAAAATCTGGAAGTGGTGCTGGCGGTTGTTTCTCTGTTGCTTCTCCGGAGTGCAAGGCGCATGAGCTGACCTGTTACGACGATGAGGGAGTACCGCATTCAATCTATGTCCGCAGAAACCCTCACTCGGATGACAACATTGGTTTCAACCCGTTATTAAAACGTGGCTGGGTGTTCCAAGAACGTTTGTTATCATCACGCGTTCTCCATTTCGCGGCGCAAGAGCTGTACTGGGAATGCATGGAATTGGCGGCATGTGAATGCTCCTATTTACAAGGCAGCAAGGAGCAAGAAGGGAACCAAGAATTGTCCTCGGTCTCTGCGAATATCCTCGGGCTTGGAAAAATATCTCATGGCTCCAAGCTATCTTCTGGATCTCTCCAAGTGTTGAAAGATAGATGGCATGAAATTGTCGGCGAATACACCTCCTTAGACCTCACATTCGAAAAAGACAAATTCCCCGCCGTATCCGGCGTGGTAAAACAGATGCAGCGTGTTCGAGGCGTGAAGTACCTCGCGGGGCTCTGGGAAGATAACTTTGTCGACGACCTGTTGTGGAGGACTGGCGGCTACTCGGCTGAACGACCGTCGAAGTGGAGAGCGCCGACTTGGTCATGGGCATCCATAAACGGCAGGATCAAATATTATTCAAGACCCGAGCTCAAGCGGACATTCGCGAAGATTCTGGAGATCGAATGCACTCCCCTCTCTGTGGATAGCACGTCCGAATTAGTCTCGGCAACCATTGTTGTGTCGAGCTACATGGTAACTGCCGTTCTTCGTAACAACATGAATACGAACAGCAGCCCGTCGACATTCTTTCATTACACACTCGAGACCGATGATGGAGAGAGATACGGGTTTCAAAGCGACTGTACGCTTCCGAAAGACAGCCTGGCGGGAGAGGTTGTGTACTGCTTGTGGATTCGTTGCGGAGGGTCTGATAGTTCGGGCTGGGTTTGTCACTCCCTAGTTTTGAGATGTGTGGATGCGGTAGAACAAATCTATGAACGACTTGGGATATCGTGGATAGATAAATACTACTTACGTCAACCTACCGGAGAGGGCCAAATCCCTTTCAAGCCAGGAACAGAATTAGTCACGGTTAGGATTAAGTAGTGAAAAGGATTGGGTAGCTAAGATATTTGACATTATAGATGTATAGCCACTGTGAGGAGTGCTTTGAGCACTTGTCTCTCGCAATACTTCCAACCTAGATATACCGCCAAACCTCATTCCTAACGCCCATCACTGGGGGGAGTTATTAGGGCAGCAGATTTTTAATCGGGATTTTATCACTGCCCTTAGGCAAGTGCTTGGGACAGTGTCCATATTCGACTAATAATTCTCATTGAGTCTAAAGGGTCCTAGGCCTTCCTAATCTATCCTTCAATATAACCTTGCCCTTTGCCCTCCCCTCTCTCCGGCTACTTCTGATCGAGGGCTTTTGCAAGTTCCTCGCCGACCAATAGTTATTGCTTTTGAATTGTATGTCTTGACGGAAGGCTGGCAGGCGTTGGCACTTGGTCTTAGCCGTGTGACATACAGCTGCCATCGGTCTCTGCACCGTGAGGGGGTGCTGCTTACATGATACTGGCTGTACGAGACGTAACACCCGTTATCGTAGTCTTTTCTCAGCTGACAGCTATCAGAGTTAGTCAGGGCTTGAACTCGCTAAAGGACTTCGGATGGCAGCCTGGATAACCCACCCCAGCTGTGATCCAGCTGGAGGGCTTTTGGCAACTATAGAGAGGCCTGACTGAACCCCCACGAAATGTTCCAACACTTCGAGCGGGGAAAACGAGCCACCGCGATCACGTTCTGGTTCCAGAGAAGCAACAACTATTACTTCCCCCCGATTAATGGCAAAGGTCTACCAAAGGAAAATGTCAGGCAGTCTATGCGATCAATGTTCGAAACTAAGCTTAGATGATTCCGTGCTACGTGATCCTGAGATCTACGCAGCCGCGAATGCAACGGCCATGGAGGGAAAGCTACATTCAGAGTTCACCCTGCTAACACAGTATCAGATAAATGATACTATTCCTGACCTACCCTTTCTGCGATCGTCAGAAGACTCTGGATGCGCCTGTTGTCGATATCTACGCCACTCTATATTGGCTGCCAACACTGGTGGTCATGGACCCATAACGTTCGAACTACAATACAAGTGGCAAAATAGAGAAATAAATGCTCTATACTTACTCGGTATTGCTCAAGGCCTGGATGGGAAGAGATGGTCAATTCCATTTGTGGTGGAAGCAGATACAGGTAATATACTAGCAGCGAATTATTCCTTCTCGCTAAACAAAAACAGAAATTGTGGCCACATGGTTGAGGATCCTTCCCTCACCGAGCCGAGAGGTCTGGTGTGAGAATAATATCCAAAAGGTAGAGTCTTTTATAGACCGTTGCCTCGCTGATTGCCACCCGAGAGAATCTACGAATTTCGTGCCCTCTCGACTTGTACACATCCCGCCATCCCCGTCATATGAACCAAGATTAGTCTTGAAAGAAAACATTCCAAGGTCCGAAATCCCTTCTTATGCCACTTTGAGCTACTGCTGGGGTCCTCCTAGCGATGCGAAGCGGCAGCTAAAGACGACGACAAAGTGTCTTGAGGAACACATGGCAGCGATACCCGTTGCAGCGATGTCGCCAATTATTCGAGATGCAGTTGATGTATGTCGAAAACTATCCATTCGCCACATCTGGGTTGACGCGTTATGCATCTTGCAAGATGACGTCGGCGATTGGGAGATGGAAAGTGCGGAAATGGGGGAGATTTATAGTCATTCGCTTCTCACCATCTGCACTCCATCGTCTACGAGTTGCTTACAAGGAATTCTGGCCACCAGGGGCAATGATGATTTTCGGCTCAGCTTTCAATCAACTGTGCATCCGCATATCAAGGGCACCATTGTCATCCAATCAGTAGAGCCCAAAAGCTCGACCGGAAGTCGCTCGGCCAACCGACAACACCCTTACCTGCAGATGAGATCATCGGTCTGGGCAACACGGGGTTGGACTTTTCAGGAGAGCTGCCTTCCGCAGAGGATACTTTACTTTGATCGCAGGATTATCAGCTTTGAGTGCGGCAATGGTCTCCGAGCCGAAAACGGGTTCTATCGTAACGGCACCCCTTTAGAATATGCACAAACGATCGAAGAGTTTGCTCGAGGTCATGTGACAAAGCATACACTCTATCATATGTGGCGAGAGGCTGTCATTCGTGAACATTTCAAGAGGCAGTTTTCTGTTATACAAGATCGACTTCCGTCCCTTTCAGGACTAGCAAACACCATACAGAGGTTGACTAATGATACTTTCTGTGCCGGATTCTGGAAGGAGGATATCACGTTCTCCTTACTCTGGGGATTATCCCCACGGGAAAATCAAAGAATAAGTCTATCCGGGCTCCTGTCAAGTTTTGACGCGAAACCATTTATCGCACCGTCATGGAGTGTGTATAGTCAGCAATGCGCATGGGTATCATGGCGGGTTGGTGGATTTGGTCCTGGGATTGATTGGCATCTTAGAGCTGAATATGATAATCTATCAATGAATCTGGTGTTGGAAGGTAAAAACCAATGGGGCCGTCTTAGGAATAACTCAACATTGAAGATGAGTGCAATGCGCCTCGCTCTCGGGCCGGTGCATAGAATGACGCTGGACCGGATCGAAGGTGGACCACAACCTCTATGTCGTATCGAAGACCAGTTGCTCAATTCGTACATTGCTGAGTGCCGCCTCGACTTCCATCCGCTATCTAGCACTGGGTATAACGACTTGAACAGTCTCTCCCTTTTACTTATAGCAAGCTCGTGTGGTAGCACTGAGTATGCGGGACGTGGAAGAGGGCTCAGCCCTAGTGTTGAAACACCGCAACTCGGCGGCGAGACTTGTCAGGTCTGCACCAACTGTCAAGGCTGCGTATGGAAGAAGGGATGTCAAAGTGAGGCATGGCATGACCTGGCTAACTTGGATAGGTATGAATTTGTTTCCAACATGCTCGCTAATGATGGAGGTTGTGGAAGACTGCACGAGCCGTGCCCATATTGTTTTCATTGCCAAGCTTGTTATGATGGCTCCAACGTTGGCGCTAGGCATGCCTGGGGACTTGTGATTGTACCAGTGGGGTTACCAGGCGAACGAGTATTCCGTCGTGTGGGTGTCTTCACGTCCCGTAACAACGGTAAGGTCGGGGGCGTTCGTCTGTTCGAAGGAAGGAATTTCGAACAGCTCTCCCTCGCATGAATAACAAGATATACTGTATTATTATACAGCTAATTATATATAAAGGTTTTATCATATTGAATAATACCTTGTTAATATATAAGGGTTTAAAGTTAAAGTTTGCTAAACCTGCAGTTAGTATTATTTATTAAGTGTTCCTTTTGCTACAATCTTTCGATTCCTAGAGCCATAATATTTACGCCATCCTTTCCGTACATGCGTAAATGGCCGTGAATATGCTATGAAATAGAATACTTAGGTGCTCACTTTACTAGTTAAAAACTAGCGATCAATTCATTTGGCAAGAACCGATTTACGATTGTGATGCGGTGAACAGCGCAAATGTGTATTTTGGATATCAGCCGTCTAATCAACTCCTCTGGCGACTATGGCTGATCTAGGAGTTGTTTTCACAATCCAACACCATTTCCATTACCATCCTTCTCCCTTATATGACAGGTGCCGCAAAAAAGAAGCAAGTCAATACCTTGGTACGATAGCCTCTGCTGATTTACTGTAGTGGTCCTACCGGTTCTGCCTTCTTTAGCTGCCCTTTGGTCCTAGCTGCCCGTAGAGTCCGCCGATGGTACACTGAATAAGACTCTAGAGGCCAATAGCAACTGTATCGACGGTAAACTCGAAGGTGTCGGCAGGCAAGACGAAGTGCTCGCCGGTCACGATCGTAACGGTGCTGGCGTCGATCTGGACGTGGTTGAGTTTGAATTGGACCTGCGGATAGGACTCCTGATAGGAGACGCTGGTCTCTAGGCGGAACGTCTTGTCAGACGCGCACTCGGTGTCCCATTCAAGTCCGTACTGGACCCCCTCGCACTGTTGCGTTCGTGTAAGAAATTACGCCAAGATTATATTCATGCACATGGAGGTGAGAATAGAAGGGCGTGAGGTGGGGATCGGCTACTGTAAGGTAAGCAACTTACAAGAACGTCAAGACCTCGAACGCCCGTCACGTAATTGTCAGGTGCCGTCACCCGGAACGTTGCCACTTCCTGGCCATCTGGACCTGACACCGTGAACCCTGTCACGGTCCACGGCTGGTTGATCGTGTGGTCCGACGGTACACTGGGAGGTAGGGCAGAGGCGGCGGCCAAGAGGGACGACCCGATCGAGGCTATGAGTGTCGAAGCGCGCATTCTAAAGAGGAAGGGGGTTTATGTCGATGGTTACAGGCTTGTCAGCGATTATGGTAGTGGTAAGCGCAAGTCACTATGGGAGCCATCATTCATCCGAGGACTCTCTTTATATATGCAGGATGAAAAGTGTACGGGTTCCCTACAATGTCTTACGTTAGGTTAGGTTCGAGTGCTTGGACGACGATGTGTCACTTCCCACGAATACGAGCGAAAGAAAGGTAGGGATGCGGGCATGGTGTCCATAGTTGGATTTGGACAAGGGCTGTAAGGCTCATCGTATCCAGCTTTCGCCTAAGAAAGACTATTATTATTTCCCGGGACCATAGTATGCTGCCTTACAACCACCGGCTCGCATCGGCACCCCTGGCGATATGCAGGACCAAGGTGTCGATGGTACCGTAGTATAGAAGGATTCCCAATACGCCGTAACGTGTCGAGCCAGTGCCCCATCGTAGCTTACCCTTTACTGCCAGAAAAAGGTCTAGCAAGATAGTATAGGAAGATTATGCGTTACAGAGGGGACGATGTGTTTACTGCGTATTCAACTTTGTCCGGGCTTACAAATTGAATTATTTAGGACAGGCGCCGTGCTGCCGATCCGGATTGATTCTATTAAAAAAGGTACAACAAACTCTGGTGCTGTTAAACACGAACCCTTGGCGAGCGAGGGGCACTCACAAGTGGTGCCACCCACTCGCGCCATTATACCGGCAGTCCACTTTGGGTACCGAAGCGGCTCTGTGGGGTAAGGCATGAGACCCCGGTGGTAGATGATGGACAAAGGGTGACTTGAAGAGAGAATATATTTCTTTAACTTGTGATAATAGCTCATGCATCAAGCTTGAAATGGGCTCGTAATATTAGTAGGTTTATTTCCGTTAAGTTTTAGTAAAAGATAAAATATTCATTCATAGCTTACCTAAGCCAATGTAGGCCATTGGTTATTAGACGCCCGAGGGACTGCGATCAGGAGTAGGTAATTATCCAGCGTGGTTTGCGAACTATTACGGTAATACGTATATAAATGACTGCAGACGGCCAAGTCTCCGACTCAATAACGTCCTATATTTTGATAGTGTTGTAGTTTAGAGCCGCAGTTCTAGTCCGTAACACGAACTTTGCTACGCCGACAAGGCAGTAGATGGATTTCGTACCCCTTATTACTAGGTAATAGATTTCGTACCATCGAACTACCTAACATATATAGGAACTTTATACAAACTGACCGAAATAAATAAATTGTTAAAAAGATAATAACATAAGTGTTGCACCGAACACACTAACGAAGGAAATGCTCCTGAAATATGTGCCATATTGTACAAAAATCTACAGAGAAGAAAAGAAAGGGAAAAGAAAAGAAACTGATAGACCTATACTCTGTAAAATCTAACAGTAATACGATATATACAAGTGTGTGGGCGGTGGTACCAGCCAACACTCGCATGTATGGCTCTCGCGAGTCTATAAGTTGTCTCACTATTAGAGACACCTGGTTTCACCTCTTTGCCAAATTACAACAAGTATAGACAATTCGAATAGAAAGACACGAGCGATAGAAAGTGCCGCCTTTACTCTCCTTATCATAGTATGTAATGGTAATATATTGCAACCTAACAACTGGATCAGTCAGGTACCATACTGCGAGAATAATCCGAGCGAAGGAGAACATAGTCACTTTTAACATATCGTTCCAATTTATTAATCTTAACATAAATAATTGCCTATCCTAACACTCTTGAAGGTAGAATTAATATTTCCCCTAACATAAATACCCTGCTGTTTACCTACCTAGTTTACTGTCCAAGTATACCATAGTCTAGGTATACAAGACGCACAGATGAACCACCTTACTAAGTTCCACCATTTAGGTTTAAGTGCTAGCTATTCTGGACTCGCCCATTTCGGACGTATTCGTGGACTTTATCGTAAGTAACCAAACTCAAACTTAGGAACAAAGATGCTTGTAGTACTCGACAATCGATTACCATCGTCTTATGCTGAGCCTTGCAAAACTGTTTACAGACCCTTTGAAGTCTCCAAGTACAAATCAGGTATTAACCAGTTAAGTGATGGCGATCTCAGGCATAGAGTGTTTCACCAAGGCATCTATCAACAATGTTGCAGTTACATCTGAACCGGCAGCACAACTGTATGAGTATCTAACCCTCCTTTATCAGGGAGTTATGATTTCGATCTACCTACGCGAAGATGCATAGGATGCACCACGGAGTATCTAGCAAGCCCAACGCCAAATAATGCCAGCCAGTTCTAGCCAAAATCCCATGAGATACCCTCTATATATACCATAACCAATCCCCCATCCCTACCACCCGGAACCAGGTCCAAAATGAGATCCGTTCGGCACGGTTCGATAAGCACAAGCCTGCCAGTCACAGCCTTGCTTATAGACCTCCGTGCCCCACCAGCTGAAGCCATCCATCCAGCCGGGATAAATGAAGCCAAAGAACACCACGACGATGCCGAAAGCCAGGCCCGAGTCAAGCGCCGCGCTGAGTGTCATAGTGTACTTGGCCCACCAGGCACCTGCGCGGTTTTTAATCAAGTAGTTGAAGATGTAGCATACGACCGCCCACACGGAGAAGTTGAGACCGGTGGCCGGCGGAATCCAGCTGAGCGAGCCGAATAGGACGGGGAGATTGATCTTTCGGACAATGCTGGTCCTCCTCCGGCGACCATAGAGCCACAACGGGATAGGGGCGACGGCGCCGATCAAGAAGCACCACACCAGAGATCTGTAGGTGGCGTTAGGTCCGAAGAACTCGGCTGGTCCGACGACACCCCATAATATGGAGCCGTTGAAGTGCACGCGAGCAATAGGACAGGTGAAACCGTTAATGGCCGAAGGGGTACAAATGCCCGGGACGTTGCGGAACATCCAATTTAGAACGGTGATTTGTGTGATCGACGAGATGATCGTTGCCACCATCTGGACGGAGAATAGAATCCTTGGTGGGATCTTCATGTAGTGCCCCAACTTCAAATCCGCGGCGAATTTAATGCCCTGTGCAGAAGAGATGTACCCATACGTGACGAACACCATATTTGCAACTGGACGCCCAGGGAACACAGCGCCACATATTAGTTGGCATATGAGATAGATGCTACTATGTTGATTTGTCACTGCCATGACAATGCCGATAGGGATGAAGAGTATAGAGCATATTCCCAATGCAAGAAGTAGCCCATACCAAGGCAGATGGACGGGGTAGCTAGAGGCGTGCGTGTAAGTCTAGGATTCTTAGTCATTTTATGCTCAGAGAGCCACTTACTATTCAACGACAAAGATGCCAATTGCCGTCATTGAAATAAAAGTTAACAAATACCAATAAATTGGCGCATCCTTGTATCTTCTCATAAGACGATTGTGGACATCTTCCCGGTTGAGTAAATCTTCGATATTCGCACTCGAGTCTGTAGTCTCGCTTCTTCGAATAGACGCCGTTCCGTTTCCCTGGCTCACTATAGGCTCATAGACGGGCCTATTTTCTTCCCCCGCCTCTTTGAGGGACCGCTTCCACTGAGTCCATATATCTTTCCCGTGCCAGCACGCCGTATGTGTCAAAAGCGAGGCTAAGCCCGCAAACTGGAGCCCGTAGCTAAGCACATACGTAATGGGGAGATATACTCGACTATATTTGGAGTAGGCAGCCCTGTCAAAAAGAAAGTCTGGTGTGAGAATCCTACCAACATCGTATATCTGACCCCTATTATCGAATACTGACGATGATAAAATGGGCATATATGACGAGTAGAATAGATTGCAATAATACGCAATGGGTGCGATAATCCACATGACAATGACCAGACCACCAATGACATTCATAGAGGCCCAGAAGGGTGTGAGCAAGGGAGAACCGATGTATGCAATTTGGGCCCAGTCAAACGTGACGGGAAACAGACCCAAGCCGGAGGCTACTCCGAACAAGTTTGCTACCACGACGTTGTTAGGGGCAAACCAAGTGATAACATTGAAGTAACTGAGTGCCGGCACCATCAGTCCCGGGAGGAAGTAGAAGACGAAAGCGCCGAGCCAGACGACAAAGAAGAAATTCCACCTGCTGATCCTCCACCCGTTTGCTGGCTCATTCTGCTCCTTGTGAAGCGTTGTAAACATGGCTGCCGACATGAGAGTGCCGGGCCAGATCATGCCGCTGGGTCGGACCAGAAATCTCCTGGTCAGACCGGCAAATGTGTAGCCTAAGATTTGCGTGGATAGCGTGAGTAGGAGTTGGTAGACTATGCTGACGTCCTGCTTGTAGAATTGAGTTTGCTCAACGATGATATCGGTTGCAAATGCAAATCCAAAAGAGACGTTGCTGCTCACATACACGCAACTATGTTCTTTCTCATTCCAAGACCCCTGGGCAAGCCAAAGCCGTAGCCGGTCGGGGCGGCTCCTCTTCTCTCGAGAGGGAGAGGATGAGTCAACCCCGGGGGTCGTGACAGACAAGCGCACGCCGTCTATGAATTCTTCTGGCGGGTCATCAGGCCGTTTGAGTGAGAAGTCCCATAAGAGACCGAGCGGGTGTACGAGGAGCAAAGCTATGACAGGCGTAATTGCAACACTAGGGTATCGTAGGGAGAAAAAGAGATTTGTTGAGGAACCGAGAACCGAGAATAAACCAGACAGGATCCACATGCGAGGAGTATTGATGGACAGGGCGATGTTATCAGTCGGAGCGACAGAGGCACGCACCTGGGGGTACGGCGAGTTGTCAGGGGGGTCTTCGTCTTGCCCTTCACTAGTGGTATCATCCTCTTCTCCCAAGCCGACGTTCTCCTCTGCGGTGGAATCATCGGATTTATGGTCAGACATAATATCGTTCAATACGGCCGTGTCAGGGACGCCATAGCGGCCCCCAAGACCGCCCACAACCGTCGAGCCTCCTATCTCGTTTGACTGGCTCCTTCGTCTTCGGTTCAATTCGGAGGTGCTTGTGCGGAAAGTCATAGAGCGACTCGTGCTGGCAGACTCGTGCCGCCTTTCGCGTGCCGTATCCGCGGTCTTCCTGGACGGCGGAATACCGGTGTTCGGTGGATGATCCTCGTCTTCGTCTACCTCAAGGGCGACGGGTGCGGCACCATAAGACCCCGTGCCAAAGCCCGGCGAGGAGCGCAAAAGCAGTGGTGCTTTGGACATGGTTCCTTGACAATCATGGACAGTTGACAGTGGGCTCGCCTCGTCTCTCGAAGGGGAGGTATGAGGAGCATTGCTCAAGGCACGAAGAGGGGGACTTATATCGGCGGGGGGTCGAGCTGGGCAAGGCAGCGACGGCGGCGGCGGGTTGCGGCGAGGACACACGAGAGATGCGAGAAGGCGCTGGTGCTGTGACTGGCTCTGTGACTGATGACGACTGCAGTCCGAGCTGGGCGAATGGTAGCTGGGGTTCGACGGGAACGTGGGGGCCTTCGCAGGAACAACAGCTGAGGCGGTGGAGCTCGACGGGGGGGGCGGACGGGGGCGTGGCTATGGTGATGGATCGCCCATGCTCGCGCTCGAGGGCTTCCAGCGGGAAGGCTTGACTGTTTCGGGGGTCGAGGGACACAGTGACAGATGAATCATGGCGGTCCTCTGGCTCTGCTTTTGCTTTTGCAGAGGCACGAGACATTAGTTTGTCATATGTTCGCACATGTGCAGAAGGAGAGGTGGGACCCTGACGGAAGGAGTGTGGGCAAAGATGGAGCCGCGGTTCGGTTCGTTAACAACTAAGTAACGTCAAGTGGATGAGGGCCCTATTAATTACGTAGTAGCGCGCTGTGCCGACTGTGGGAATGGCATGAAATGGCGGGTTCAGGGAAGGGAGGCACCGGGGAGGCACAGGCGGGTAAGGACGTGGATGTGGATGGTAAGACGCGAATGTACTGTACATTAGGTATACGGCAGCTACGAGCATCGAAATACCTAGGACCTAGGTAGAGAGGGAGTGCGCTATACTCGGCTCTCGTGGCTGACTTCAGGTAATCTCCTGTGCTGCTGTACTGTAGTTCAGCTTGGCTAGGTAGGTAGGTACAGTACTAGTATACATAAGTGGCCGGGATGTAACATCCGACGAAAAGTCATGAACTGGTTCTATACGGCTCGGAAGTTGAAATAAAGAGAAATGAGCATCGGAGATTGATTAGATTGATGGATTAGATAACAGCAAGCAGTAAAGCAGCTCCACGATCGGTTCCAATGTTCTATGCCATACATCGTGGTATCCGCATATGTAATGCACGTATTCCCTTACCATCACACGCACACACATGGACAGTATAAGACAAGGTACCGGTACCGGTACTTGTAAGCTAGACCACCTCTGCCCGCGGCATACAGCATCGGCCTAGTGTGTGCCGTACAGTACAGTATGAGAAGAACTTGACCAATCATCCTCACTCTGCACAGCTTAGTGTACTGTTAGGTACATCATAAAACCCACACACAACCTGCTCCGGACGTCACTCTGCGATCTAACCTCATCAGCAGATCCTTCCGCTCGGCGACCCATTCGTTACCTAGCTACACCACCTAATCTTGGTGAATTGATCGAGGGCTACTGCTATATCTCCGCATGAAGTGCCTTGGTTATGCCCGCTCTGGTAGATTGTCGTCACCGCTCTTTTTCTGCATTACAAACATACTACTTCGGTATCCAAGTCGTACGGCCGCCCACATTGTCGCGACGGCAGCAGCAGCAGTGTGACACGGAACCACTTGCGGGTCTGCAATGTCCCTGCAGCCGTACTGTATTCACCTAGGTACTGTACACTACTTACCTACATACCTACTGTCGGATGCTGTTGTGTCTCGCTATTATAGTGTACTACCAAGTGTACTTAGGTGCAGGGAGAGATCAGATCCACAACAGGAAAATAATATTGTCATCCAAATTCATTCATCCCACTCCAAGCTCTGTATCAAGCATGTCGGGATACCAACAGCAGCAGCAACCCGAGATGAATTCGTCCACACTTCATGCGGCCAAGACTCACCTGCGGTCACTCATGAAGCAGCGACTATCCAAACTCTCGACAGACGCCATAACATCCCAGAGTAAGCAACCCTGCACCACCTGGCGGAGCTGCCTCTAAATCCGCATCATCACCGTCTAGGTAATGCTGCCTTTGAGACCTTGTCCGGGTTTAAGCCGTATAAAGAGGCAAAAACAGTAGGCGTTTATCTGTCCATGCCCGGTTGTGAGATCCAGACAGACCCTATCGTCCGACATGCTCTCGCTTCTGGAAAGCGCGTGTTTGTGCCCTATCTCCACAAGTCTGGCCTGCCGCCAGGAGAAGGGCCTGTCCGACTTATGGACATGGTAAGTCTGAAGGGTCTTCAGGATTACGAGTCACTGCAGAAGGACAAGTGGGGCATTCCAAGCGTCGACAGTGCTACCGTTCACCAGCGACAGCGTAGCATAGGCGAGTTAGATGGGGAGAGGTCGGCAGATGCGCCACTCGATTTGATTCTCCTGCCGGGCGTGGCCTTTGACCTGGACCCCGAGACCGGCGTCGTTCGAAGACTCGGCCATGGCAAGGGCTTCTACGACTACTTCTTGCACCGCTATGCATTGGCTACCAAGTCAGAGAAGATTTCATCTAATGACGGCCCTTCTGTATTGCTATATGCTCTAGCTCTCAGGGAACAGCTTCTCTCCTCTACTTCGGGGGAGGCTGTCCCTGTTGGACCTCATGATCAGCCATTAGATGGCCTCATCCTAGGTGATGGCCAAATCAAACAGTCCCCTAGTAATACCGGAGACTAGAACAAGCACGCTGATAACCCACTTGTGTGTCTCCATGTTTAACCCATGTCCGCCCATAGGGGCATTCATTGTGGAGGACTATGCCTGTCCGCCCCGTGTAGATAAATTCTCTTTTGTAATCGGGGTGCGTATCATTGTGAGAAATTGTTCGTAACTCATATGGCTTCTTGGATTAAAGACACGTTGTCGCCCTTCAATAGAATTTGACCTGGAAATGAATTAGCCCCCCCTCCCCTTATCTGTCTAGTGGCTTTGCCATGGACGTACCTAATTCCCTTCTCTTCTCTTCCGGGTTTGTCTTCGAGATTTGTCTGACTTCAACCGCGTCGTCTACTACCAGGTTCATGAACTCGTCGAAACCCTATTCACATGAGTGAGCTGGAGCCAAAACATAAATATTGGATCTAGCGTGCGAGCAACGTACCCTGATCTTTCCCTCGATTCTGATCGATAGCTGCTCGTATAACCAGATCTTGACGGGCGCGTGCGTTTGGAGGAGCTTGAAGATAAAGTTGATGGGCGGCAGCAAGACCTTGCGCCCACCACCTCCACGACCAGTCATCTTGTCGGAAAATTGAGGTCGGGGCCGGTACGATTGGGTTGCTAAGAAGCGACGATGGGCAAAGCTCGCTGAATGTCGAGAAGAGGCTGTTGTACGTGGGGTTGGTGGGTGGACGGAGCGGGTGAGGTGTTGTTTGTTCCAAGATTTGGCAAGGCTACGGTTATTATAAGTAAACCTTACCGTGCTTGCCCTTGGTAGGTAGGCTGGAGAGACCCGTCGTGACATGGAATTGCTATGAACTGGTGGATAGCTCCACCATAGCAACTTTGTGGCCAATCAAACTGCAGGTAGGTACCCACAAAGCGTCAGCTCTTCGTTAAGTGCATAAACCGCGACAGATGCGTTAGGCTATTCCCGAGGTCCCCCCACCCTGGGTTCCGAATACCTAGGTAGGTCCTGCCCAGGTGATTAGGTAAGCTGGGACACATGTCCAACGAGTCCACGGGTCCGAGTATCATGACTGACCCCTCCATACCAACCTAACCTACCTAGGTCCGGTTCATTTAAGCCACAGTTCGGGGGCCTTGAACCTTTCCTATTAGGTACAATCTGCCTGCCAGTGTTATCTACCTACCTACCAACCAAGCAACTGACGACAAGCAACTGCAAGCGGCGCCGGGCCAAAGTTTATTTGCGATACTTGCATTATTTTTATTAGCCCCTCCTTTTCTTCCTGCCTGTGACATCGACCTGCAACCTGCCTACCTGCCTACCTCATCTCTTAGAGCCTCCTCCCCATCGTAACCTCTGATTCCCATTCTCCATTCCTCTTCCTCCTCTTCCTCCTCCTCCTCCTCCTCCTCTCCTCATCCGGTCAGCCTTGTCGCTCATCTTTCATCTCCGCAGCTGCCCCCCCAGCCCCAACGCTCCAGTTACTTACTCACCTGCGACGGGACGGTATTTCTTGTCATCCCCGCGCATCGTGCAGGGCAGCAACAAAGGCTGCCATCGCCCTGCGTACCCACCCCACAGCTCCTGACCTGACCTGACCCGACCCGACGACACACACTGCGCATCATGGCGACGAACGGCGCGCAGCAGGCGTTTGTTCTGGCAGATGTGCTCCAGGCCATGCTGACCATGCGGGGTGGGGACTCGGATAAGAAGGAGAGGGCTACTAAGTTTCTGGGCGAGTTCCAGAAGTCGGTTCGTACATGATGAGACGTGGCAGGACGACGACGTGAGTGCTGATGTGATATTAGCCAGCCGCATGGGTCGAGACCATCAACATCCTGAAATCCGGCGCCGACCCCGCCGACAAGCTCTTCGCCGCTACCACTTTGAAGGG